>APFE031720610.1:107514-131371 GCA_000404065.3 Pinus taeda | reverse complement strand
TAATAGTGATTCCCCCATTACTATTGTAGTTGTATCCCTTATTAATATTGTTGTACCCCTATTGTCCCCATATTGTTATTATTGTTTCCCATAGAATCCCTCTATTGTTATTTTTGTGCCTTTATATTATTATTGTTAGGTCAGCTTGGTTATATTGTGACCCCTTAGACTCCTATATATAGAAATGAGGTTTTGTCATTTGTGTCATCCAAGAATTGTTCATTTGTGTAATGTAAAGGAGGTTGCCCCCTCGAAGAGGTTGAATTCTAAGGCGTTGATCTATCTTTTCTATCATTTTGTGAGCTGGTTTTATAACACAAGGATTTATACTCATCACACAAGTTCAATAAAAAATGGCGGGATCCTTTACTCGAACAATTGGTAAGTTTAGTTACACAATTGACCCCAATCATCAACATGATTGGTTCATTAAAGCATTGTTGCCACTTACCCACATGTCACTGACTTAACAAACGATTGATACTCTTCAAGGCGCCTTGGAGAAAGCAACTAGAATTGAGGCTATGTTTGGATACCCACATGAGCACCAGGGGGGGTAGCTTCCCACAACCCCTTTATCTTATAACTGCAACGCCAGATCACAAATCTGATAAAGAAGCTAAGGGACCAGAAACTAGTGCGACCTGCGTGACTACATGTATGGTGTACCAACCACCATATTGAGGGGTATCACTGATCCAAGTGGATATTGGTGGCTACCCGAATATTCCATTTAGACCCCCTAGTCAGTTTCATTTGTTTCCTTAATTGTAGCAAAATTTACTATTTTTGGCAGTTTTTTTCGGGTCGTGAACTTCCAGAGCTGTTTTGAGGCCCAAAATGATGTTTTTTTGGAAAAATACCTATGGTTATTTTTATGGAAATCGTGTTGGTAATTGTATTCCTCGGAGAGATATTTCCAACGAGGTATCATATGTGTCAAACGAAGATAATATGACCAAGTTATGACCTCGAGAAGTTGGTTTCCCAACTAACCCAACAGGGCCCATAAACTCTTCGTGTTACATCTCCTCGGGTTAGGGTTTTGGTCATTTAGGGTTTTCCCTTATATTTCAATAATAAAAAAGGCCCTTGAGCTTCATTGTAACTCAATTCAGAGGCATGTAGTTGCCACATCTCTTCTCAGAGATAAGCTACCATCACCGAGCTATCTTATTTCCATTCTATTTGTAAGCATAGTTCAGTATTTTTCTATTAATGAAATGAAGTGTTTTTTCTGCCGCATCTTTGTGTTTATGATTATATATGTAAATTGTTGCGTTCTTGTTTAATTTCATATCAATCACGCCACAAAGTTCGCAAGACTGTGAGGCCCAAGCACTTCGTCTATACTGGCGGGGCCTTCCACATCTTTAACCACAGCCTGAGTTGTGCAGATTGGTACATAAGGTTTATATACAGGCTGCACTCAGTTCCATGCATTTCATAACCAACAAATTGCATCACCAACCAAGTATTGAAAAATATGCAGAACATATGGACACCTCCCTCGCCTCTATCTAATTCTACAAAAGTATTCCAATGTTCCAAACAACACATTTTGTGAGTTTTGTGGCTCACCAAGTCACCAACTGATCAATTTAGAGCACTAGTCACCCTAACTAATCGATTGGATCAATTTGTCAACCAGATTAATGATACTCCTCGAGGACGAGGAGGTGGAGGAACAAGGGGGGGAGGAATAGGAGGCAATGGTCCAATCTGTTGCTACAATTGTGATCAATAAGGGCACATAGCAAGAGATTGTCTGCTACTTAGAAGACCATGGTGTTCTTAATGTAGAATTAATATGCATGCAACAAGGAATTGCCAAGAGCTAATTTCTGGATGGGAGGAGTGAAACCACCAAAGAGGAGCAAATCTGATTAATGCAGAACCAAGGGAACCATAGCAAGATCCCCTATCAATCATTAACATAGTCACCTGGGGAGGAAAGAAAAACGCAGCTGACTTGGAAGCTGTTGAACGATCAAGGATCATAAGGCCTGCCTCACCAAAGTGCTCGTATGATTCTATCCAGAAGAAATAATGCTACAAAGAGGTTTCATAGGTTTTCAACAAGTTGATTCTAACTAATGATTCTCGAAGAGGACAACCTGAATTGTTGAAAGTTATAAGCCTGAAAGCACTGCATGAAAATTCACAAACTATAACATAATGGTTCAAGTTGTTTCTAGAAATTGTAAATGATGAGAAAATGCTAGGCCAGTTGTGGAAAAATATCCAAGCTATTGTTGGGGAAGAATAACCTTTGGAAGGGGGCATTTATGCCAACTTGCCTGAGAGACACTCTAGAGGAATAAGAAAAGAACAAGGAGGTAATTTTGGGTTGATGCACAGATTGCAGGATTCCAAATCAAAGATATGATGCTGGATTTAGGTTCGAATGTGAATATCCTAACAAGAAAAACCTGGAAAGCCTTAGGAAGCTCAAACTAGGATTTTACCTGATTCAGCTGCGCAAAAGGAACCAATACTGTATTCTCCCTGTGGGGCACCTGGAAGATGTATAATTCGACATAGCAAGGGTAAAAACATACACAAATTTCTAAGTAATAGATATCATGGGGACAAAGACCCCTATTCGGAACTGTTGGGGATAGACTGGGCCTTTGAAAACTATGCAGTAATTAGCCTGAAGAAAGAGTCCATGACCTTTGAAGTGGAGGGAGTCCAGGTTATCTAGACCCTGGACCCTTATCAAGGACCAAGGTTTACAAAGATGGTAGATGACATATAATACCCTGAGCTACTAGATCAATTACACAGGTTGATAACGAGAAAAAGGGAGGATTACATCAATTTGACAACCAGAGGGTTGATCGGTTGGAGAAGTGTTCAGAGCTCAGAAGTTGGATTTAAGGTTTCATGGGATGAATTGCAGCAAGGTGGACATGAGATCAACACTAGAAAATGCACCACAATCCATCATATCCACTAGGTTGGAATCAATGTACAAGAGTTTCCTAATTTTATTGGTACAAATTTTGTTACCGATTTTATCAAAAAATTTGATTCAAATGTCTTGGAAGTACATAAAGTTCCCTTGCTAGAAATTTCCCTCCAAGCGACACTGACAAGGTGGTGGGGCTCTCATTGCAACCACCTTAAGGAGTGGAAGGTGGTTAAGTATGCACTAATAGCGAGATTCAGGCATTCTAAAGATTGTCCGTCCAATTTTACTAAGTACTGGGGAGATAATAAACCTTGGTGACATATGCAAGAATGTAAGAAGAGATGGATCATAGAATGGTTTCCAGAAGATTTGTGGGTGCACAAATCCATGCATACTATGGGGACATTTCCGCAAGCATGGTACGCGAATGAAGAAATGAAGAGGCAGACTAGCGAATGGGACCAGATGACAACTCAATTCATCAATGATTTTTCCTTCACCGATGATGACGATAGAATAACAAATGCTCTAAAAGTAGTTAAAAGGATCATATTCGTAGTAGGGAAGCTTACCAAAGACTATTTTGATAAGAAAGCATTTGATCACAATTATGAATCTCGATTCCACAAAATTGTGGCTTGTGGAAAGATATACCTGGAACCTAATGGGGATGACTTAAAAGAGCTAAGACACTTGAAATTTGAGGAATATGAAAGGGGAGTGGAGTGTCAAAGGTGGGCCTATAATAGATTGTATGCAACTACTACCTATGAATTTGTGGAAACACAATATCGACACTTAAGAGAAGCCTAAGTTAGCTTCGATTGGGGATTATTGGGATGAACAAACTACCAAGGAAATATTTGACCTTCTGAGAGAGTATGAGGATCTGTTCCCTGCATCTATTGCGAAAATTAAGGGAATTAAGGGAGAACTAGGAGAAATGAATATTGTGCTTAAACTAGATGTTGTGTTAGTGAAACACCAACTATATAGATTGAACATGAGAGTAAAGGAGAAGGTGAAAAAAGAAATAGAAAAAAATTTAACAGCAACACTGATCTTCCTAGTGGATGAGGATGAGTGGGTAAATCCAATTGATGTACAAAACAAGGACACAGAAGAAATTTAGGTCTGTCTCAATTATAGGAGTTTGAACAATGCCTGTGTTCATGACCCTTTTCTTAACCCTTTCAGTGACGAGGTCATAGACAATGTGGTAGGTAAGGAAGCTTACTCTTTCACAAATTAGTTTTTTGGTTACCACCAAGTCTGTATTGCGGAGGAGGATAAGAAGAAAGCTAAATTCACGACTGAATGGGGATCTTATGCCTACCATGTCATTCCTTTTAGACTCAAGAATGCACTACAATTATTCTCAAGGATTGTAATCGCTACCTTTCAGGATTATATTCACAGGTTTCTGGAGGTTTACATGGATGATTGGACAATCTATAGTTTGTTAAAAGACGCTCTAGTTTTCTTTGAGTGATGTTCAACCACTGTAGGAAGTTGCATACCTCTTTGAATTTGAAGAAGTATGTTTATGTTATCCCTTTTGGGATACTCTTGGGAGATATAGTTTGCAGAGAAGGAGTATGTATCAATACTGCCAACGTTGCAGTGATCCCTAACATGCCACCCTTGACAAGTGTTAAGCAACTGAGGTCAATGTTGGGAACTAAGATGACTCCTTAAAATCAACTTAATCCTACCTTCATTAATCTTATCAACTTGGGATTCCTCTCTCATTTCAAGGCTATCGACACAATCTATGCAAGAATAGATTCTTAGATTATGAAAGAGTGTACAATGATTTCTACAGAAAAAAAGTTATATTAAACATTATCCTAATTCATGTTGATTTTGGGTCGCATTGGATGTGCTCTAGCTATGAAAATTGGTGGAGAGGATAAAGTACATGAGATATCCAAGAGCCAGAAATGGTTTGGAGAAATTCCACCCGGTTAGAGAGATATTAAAATAATTAATATTTTTAAAGGAGTTCCTAAGTCTAAACATAGGAAAATTAAAATATTAATGGGTATTAATACAAAACTAGGTGAGAATGTTCTAAATTACATGGATCAAGACAAATCTAATCTTAGCCATTTATTAGAGACTTAATCTCGGCTGTTGAAGACTCAACAAGAAAAGTATAAGAGGAGGCTTGAGGGTCAGTTGGAGAAACACCAAGATTGATCAGTCAGTTCAATTTTCTGGAGTGGGGTTTGTTGAGAAAATTCGAACAAGTGATCTGAGTTGTAGTGAGGGGCAGTGAGTGCATAGCAGAGAGGCAGAGATAGTGTTGAAGGACCAATGCAGAGATTGAGGAGGCTACACAAAGCCAACAGGAGCCACATAGAGGGCCAGAGTGAATGCGCAAGGCTAACAGGGCTTGCGTAGGTGATGCATAAGGCCAGAGAGGTGACACAGAGAACTTGAAGGCTGACACATGGGGTTTCAAAGTGATGCAGAGGCCAAGAGGGCTGACACAGAGCCTCAGAGAAGCATTGGATAGATTTTCGTGGAGCAGACTTGCTGAATATCTACCATCGACGAGAGGTATTACTACTAGATAGATAGCTTTGTTGGGTGAGCCAGTTTGGCACCCTAGTTGTACTTAAGAAAGCTGCTTAAGAATAAAACCCTCAGAATTGCTGCACCAGTTTTTCCAAGTTGGGTTTTTTCCGAGGACGATTGTCCAAAAATAACGATGTCCCTTATGTGTTTGTCTGTTATTTCAGTTGATGATCTGTAGATGGTTGAGACTGTATTTGTGTTTATTTTTAGTATTTATATGGTTAAATAACTTGTTAAGGAATAAAAAATTAGGTGAGATAAACCAGATAATGCAGGAAGAATTTATGACATGTTAGACTTAGAAATTTCAACATGGTATCGGATCATTGTAGATCACAGGAGAGATGAAGGCACCAAATAAATTAAAAAAAATTGCAGCAGAAACAACTGTCCCGAGAGACAAAGTTGTTCCTAAGTAGAAGGCAGTAGTAAAGGAGTGACACAGAGGGCCTACGTCATCATTTCGAGCCAGATAGAGGGCTAGCACAGAGGTAGAGAGAGGTAGAAAAGGCTCATGAAGAGCCACCTCATCGTACTCAGTCAGGTAGGCTTGACGCAGTTGGACAGAGGAGCGATTCAACGTTGCTGGGATTGCGCAAAGCTAAGAGGCTCAGTTTCTTCATCTGCTGGGGCCTAGTGAGCTGTGGGAAGATTATGGATTGGGAAGTTGGTGGGGTGTTGTTGTTGTCGAAGTAGAATAGTACATAACGACTTAAAACCAAGTTAGAGGGAACCGTTGCCTTGAGGTATTTCTAGCCAAGAAATCCAGATCCGTGTTGCAGGTGCATAGAGGATCAGAGAGGAGCAGTTCAACAATTGGAGAGAAGATTTCTAGAAGGGAAATCAAGATTAAAAGGGAGTCTAGGAGAGAAATTTCAGGAGGGAAGTCGAGACTCAGAGGGAGTGCAGTAGTAGAGTAGAGATGACAATGAACGGACTAAGGGATTAGGACAGGTTGGATGGGGCATTCAACTTTGTCATGTGGAAGGCCAGGATCTTGTTTGTTCTGGATAGGCATCGCATCAAGGGCTTCACCTTGAGAACCGTGGCTATCCCAGCCAACCCAACTGATAATAGAAGGTACGAGTATGAAATGGAGAAGGAAAAGTTCATAATCCTTGATGGGGTCAAGGATCGTGTGATACTACATATTGCCGAGAAGAACACGACAAAGGAGATGTGAGATACCTTGATGACATTATATCAGGGAACTTCCGTGTAGAGGAAGATGTTGTTGGAGAATCAACTGCGGATGTCTCAGATGTAGAAGGAGGAGCAGATAGATCTATACCTCAGTAGGTTGTAAGAGATTTGGGAACAAGTTACTTCCATAGGGGCCACACCGGATCAGGAGTTCATGGTGAGGACCGCCCTGAATGCAATCTCTAAGGATTGGGAGACATTTGTCCAATGAATTTTGGGTAGAGATGATATTCTAGGATGGGAAGGGATGTGGGCAGCTCTTCGCCAAGAACATATTAGACGGTTGACCAAGGCGAGAAGTAGCAACAAAGGAGGTCGAATCAAGAAAGAGGAGGAGGAGGATGCGGCTCTGGCATCTGCGGGACAACAGGGGAAGAGGAAGAAGGACATCTCCAAGGTGAAGTGATTCCATTGTGGAGAGCTGGGTCATTATGCAACCTAGTGTCCCAGGAAGAAGAGTAAGGGAGAGGCTTCTGACTCCAAGGCATCTCCTGCTAAGGAAGAGAAAGAAATCGAGACAGATGATGATTGTGCCTAGTTCTCATGCACCTCTAGAGAAGGGCTGGGGAGACATTTAGTTGTATTCAGGAGGAATACAGAAGATGAGGGGCATAATACTTGAGGTACCCAAACTCTTGGATCATATCCAGCTATGGGAGCCCTGAATGACAGTAGTAGGATGATGGATGTCGATAGAAGCAAGATGCGGATGGAGCGAAAAGGCAGTGCTAGAGTGTAGAGGTCTATAGCAGCGTAATGGAGGTTGCAGTAGTACGAGAGGCATAGAGGTGGTTGTAGCAGTGCAGAAAGGCACAGATGAGGTTGCAGCAATGCGAGAGGCACATAGGTGTTCGCAACAGTGTAGAGGCAGCAAAGAAAGCACTAGATAGCAGTAGAGGTAGCTTCAACATCAGGAGGTTTCCAGGCTGACAAGGATGTCAGTAGTTGGGTAGATCAGTTACTTACTTCTAAGTAATTGAGTTACAATGCAATAATTAGTAGTGGTAGTGCTATGGGTAGCACAATGCAACATGATGAGAGAGAATTGTAGTGCGGATCAGTGTTAGGAGGAAGGACTAGCAACAAAATGGATGCAGAGAGAGTTGTAGTAGAGATGTAGTAGTGGAAGTGGTAGATACATGGGCAATAGTACAAGAGGAAGAAGTGTAGAGGATGTTGGGCAATAGGGCAAGCATCAACACATGTACCAATGCCAGATGAGCATCGTGATGTTCAGCGGTGGAGCATTACTAGAGCACATTCCTTGCTAAGAGGGAGTGTTGATTTGGGGTAGCATCGGATGCGGTATAGCCATGAAAAGTGGCGGAGAGGCTAAAGCACATGATATATACAAGACCCAAAAATGGTTTGGGGAAATTCCTCTTGGTTAGAGAGATATTAAAATAATTAATATTTTTTATGGAGTTCCTAAGTCTAAACTTGGAAAATTAAAATATTAATGGGTTTTAATATAAACCTGGGTGATAATGTTCTAAATGACATGGAACAAGCCAAATATAATCTTAGCCATTGATTAGAGACTTAATCTTGGCCGTTGAAGACTCAACAGGAAAAGTATAAGAGGAAGATTGAGGGTTAGTTGGAGAAACACCAAGATTGATCAGTCAGTTGAATTTTCTGGAGTGGGGTTTACTAAGAAAATTTGAACAAGTGATTTGATTTGCAGTGAGGGGAAGTGAGTGCATAACAGAGAGGTAGAGATAGTTCCAAAGGATCAGCACAGAGATTGAGGAGGCTACATAGAGCCAGCAGGAGCCACACAGAGGGCCAGAATGACTGCGCAAAGGCTAACAGGGCCTGCGTGGGTGACGCAGAAGGCCAGAGAGGTAACACATAGTAGCTGAAGGCTGATGTAGGGGGTTTCAGAGTGAAGCATAGGCCAGGAGGGCTGACGTAGAGCCTCAGAGAAGTGTTGCAAAGATTTTCGTGGAGCAAACTTGCTGAATATTTGCTTCCGAAGAGAGGTATTACTGCTAGATAGATATCTCTATTGGGTGAGCCAGTTTGGCACCCTAGTTGTACTCAAGAAAGCTATTTAATAATAAAACCCTCAGAACCGCTACACCGATTTTCCCAAGTGGGGTTTTTCCAGGGACGATTGTCCAAAAATAACGGTGTCCCTTGTGTGTTTGTCTGTTATTTCAGTTGATGATCTGTAGATGGTTGAGACTGTATTTGTGTTTATTTTTAATATCTATATGGTTAAATAACTTGTTAAGAAATAAACAAGTAGGTGAAATAAAACAGACAATGCAGGAAGAATTTTTGACGTGTTAGACTTAGAAATTTCAACAATTCAATCGTTGCAGAGGTAAATGATAAAAACAAATAATTATCCTATAATTACAGTTCTATGAAAGAAGACTATTTTAATTCATCAACCATTCTATCTATCCTTCAACAAATCCTACGCATAAGGAAGACTAATAAATCATACAAATGATTGAAAGTCTTACTTCTCAAAGATAAATTATGGAATTCATAAACTCAAACCTTACATTAGTGTAACACAATCCAATCAATTATTTCAGGAGATGCATAACAAAATTACAAGATACATAATTCAATCAATTATCTACCATGAAAGAAAAGGCAAGTGAATAGAAACACAACTAATGAAAATGTGGAAAAATAAATAACTAATAATGATACATAACAGGGAGTAGAACCTCCAGTGACTGGGCCTGAGTTCTCCAGAAGTATAGTCTTAGATAATTTCGATACGAAGGATTAAGGTAAGATCTTGCGAAAATTCATTAACTTCAAAGAGATTTACAAAATGACCTTGAGAAAGTTCAAATTCAGATTGTTGTATGCAATATACAATGAAAGTGTAAAAAAATTTCCTCTATCTTTTCACTTGTTGCCTTATATATTACATTAAGAAAACTACATATGGAGCTATCTTGAGAATCGAGATATTATTAGGATTGTTCTTTTAACCATAAGACCCTTGAATAGTAATGATCAGTTTCCTTTGAATTTGTTCTTCGATCATGCTTAGGTATTGAGCTATAATTTGCCACAAATAAGGCATCGACTGATCCAAAATCTTGCTCCAATATCTCGAGGGAACAACAATTGTTCAATTGGACTGATCTGCATAACAATTTACTCAAATTATAACATTTGTAATATCTAAAAGACTCAAGTTAACTATATTATATTCAACTCGCTTTCATTATCCCTTTTCTCTTAAATCATTACAAACTAAGGGTAAACTGCTTGAAAACATGACAATTATTTAAAGAAATAAGGAGAAGAATTATACCATTTCCATGGCCCAACATTACCCCACAACTTACCTTATTTCATGTCCTCATGCAAAAATAGGATTAACATGTAGCAAGGTCAAAGAATAAGCTAGGTAAGAATGTTCACCATTCTTCCGAAATCCATTCTTGTTCTAAAGAACTTTGAAAGCTTCATTTTCTTCTCTTTTAGAAAGTTCATATTCAACATTGTGACCATCTAGAGGATACCCAATAAGAGGGCATATGTACTGACACCCAATCCAAGTGGTTCCTTCAGACATAACAATATGACTATAATGTTGCATTTGATTAGTTGTTGCTTGAAATTTCTGTAATTAAAGGCTCTTTGTTTTTTACCTCATTAGGAGATTCCTTCCATTGCTGTTGTGCTACTTGGGGGCTAAAGTAGAAACAACCCTAGGTCATTCCATGAACATTTTATGCTTTATAAAAGTTTGCAGTGAACTTTTAGGTTCTCCTATGACCCAAAGGTCTAAACCATTCTCTCTCCTTTGGCATATTCTATCAGACTTGTACCATTTGATTTGATTCCTAGCATTAAAGGATATGAAAGCTTGGAATTGTATGTCCCCAATGGAAGGGCTTGGGTCCCAATTCCTTTTTTCTTCCAGAAAAAAGTTATGCATATAAATTTCACATAAGATATACTTGACATTATCCTTCTCTCGAAAAATCTCAATAAAATTAGAAACAATAGTGAACTCGAAAGGTTGGCTAGACCATATGGCTTGTACTTTCAATAATAAATATTGTTCAAGTAGAAACAAGGCATAGTTTTTAGCTGGAGATCTACAAGACAATGCATCATAGTACACATAACATATTTCCTTGGTTTGTTCCAGAGCTTCTTGGAGTTGTCCTCGTAATTTCTTTGTTTTTTTTCTCCATTCTAAGTTCAACATGGGTTTCATCTTCATTAGCAGCCAATGCTTTGTACTTTTGTATCAACTCTTAGTGTTTGGCCCAAGGTATCACTTGCTCTTGCTATTGTGTCAAAAACTATTTATGCCTTTCCAATTCCCTATTTAATACTTGGATAGTGGTATCCTTGATCAAGTAAGAATAAGGAAGCACTACTTCAGTTTGTATAGCCCTGTTAATAGTCATCAATAGGTCTGTTTGACTGGCTGCTTCAAATGTAACCATAGAAGAGTTAATATCTGTTTGAATTTCCACAGAATTAATGGAAATATCCTTAGTTTGAATTCTACATGGTTGATAGGAATTCCTTCAGTCTGAGTTTCTGCATGATTAATGGGAGTTCCCTCAGTTTGATTTTCTGCATGATTAATGGTAGTTCCCTCAGTCTGAGTTTCTGCATGGTTCGAGAAATTCTCACTTTGGACTCCAATTGTCACAGTTTATATTTTCTTTCTACAACATCCTCTAGAGTTTCTAAGTCATTTTTTGAGTTGTTCTATCCTTTTTTCTCAGTTTTTTATTGTTTTCTTCAATAGCTTGATTCTCTGCCTATTCCTTCCTTTCAACCCTTTAGTAGGTTATAAAATCAGTGTTGTAGATAAATATGGAACAATAGTGAAATTTTCATTAATAGGAGATACTTCAAATTCTTCATAATTTTCATCAATTAAAGTTGTAGTAGTTGAGTTATCTTCATAATTTTGATTATCAGGGGTTAATGGAATGGTCCCTTCTCTAGAAGAGTCTGGTTCTTTCATATTTTCAACCGATTTTTTATGAATGTTTCTAGATATGCATGCTTGGTAAAGATGGAAAGATTTCAGTATTATTAGAAATAGGGGTAGAGACTATAAAATTAGTAGTTGGTTCAGATGTATTCTCAAAACAATCTTCATTCCCTTCAGAAGAAAAGAGGGTTCCCATATTTTCCAAGACCTGGGCTATTTCCTCTTAAAGAATTCAAGGTGAGTTAACTTGTTGCTCCCTAGGGGATTCTTGAGATGGCTCATTCTTTGACACATGCTCAATAGACCCTATAAGCGGATTTTCCCTGGCCATTCTTTTAGACATTCTACACTTAGTCGACAAAGAAACTAGGACAGAGGCTAACCTCTTCTTAGCTCTAGTGAAATTATGCAAAACTGGGGTTTGACTATCACTTTCCTCTCTTGGTTGACTGTTTACTAGATCAGGGGGAGCATTTTTAGTGTCTGCATGAATGTTTTCCATATCAGGCTGAGTATTTTCTTCCTCACACATTTCTTCCACAAATGGCAGGTCATTGGGTCCCAAAAAATTGTCCCAACTTAATTGTGGCAATGCTAATTACCTAGTGACTATCACTTTTATTAAACAATGGTGACTAACTATAACACTTGGGTCCTTAGCTCTACCCAATCTACCATCAACTTCATGTAGAAGGAAATTTAGAAAGAAAGGCATGTTTAAGACTATTTCTATTTTAAAGTTGCCAATATTTTGAGATGGCATGGTCTTACCACATCATGGTGGTTGTCACATTTAATGTACCTCTGGATTATGTCTTTAAGATCCTGCTATGGTTCTCCAAATGAAGTGGGGTGGAATCCTTTTCCTTTGCGGGCCAATTCTTCACTAGGGCCTGTAAACAATTCCATCGCACTTTGGATTTCGGTATGCTTGTCTTTCGTGGAGACACCTATAACTTCCACCAAGATCATTTCATTGACTAGTATCTACTTACCTTTAAGCATTGTGACTTCATTACACAAATTCTGTAAAAATTCTAAAGCCACAACGTTATCAAATCCTTGCAATCAGGTGAAATATTCAAGCTAACCCCCCCTCTAATATTCTTTAGGCTTTCTTAGTCACCCATAGTGTAACAGGCTCACTTCAGATGGATTTACCCCCCATTATTGCTAGTTTGGAAGAGATTTCTACAAAAAACTATATACAAAGTTGTTTCAATTCAAAGTTCCTCTAATAGAATGAGTAATAAGACAAAGAAACATCATCTAGTGTGATTTTATGCCATGAGACTTGTCATATTTGTTAATTGTGCTTAGTCACGTCATCCATGCGCTATGCATTTCCTCCCCCCAATAGAAAAGGTTGACCACGACCAATAAAGTTATAGAAATTAAATGTTCACACAAAAGTAGTCATTACTGCGAAGGGGAATGGTCAAATCGAGCGCAGCCAGATGGAATAATTAATTGGCTGTCATAAATGCATGGATTGTTGACGTACAATAATCATTAGGAACTTTTAAAAAGCTAATTATAATGATATAGTATGTGTAAAAATATTGTCTTAATAAATAGCCATTGAAAATCATAAAAACATATATCGAGCAACATTCCTTTATAAGTAAAATGCATATTACATAGGTCTGAAAGTTTATAATTTGTTCATGTCATAGTTAATATACCACCTCTAGTTTTTTTTACAAAGATAAGTGTAGATATTGATGATGGTGATCTATTTATTAAAAAAAGAGAGGTCTAATGACATAATCATGATAAGGAAATTCAAGATATATTCCAATGCCACAGGCAGAGCCACTGCTGCCAGCAGGCATCCATAGTCTCAACAGGGTTGCCTTTTTAACTTGTAGATGAGCCAATGTCCTATGAATGATAGATCATATTATTATTTTAAATTATTTTTCTCAAAAGGTCATTGTTCTGGCGTGGTGACCAGATAACAACAATGCCACTCACTAGATCATAACAAAGTGAACAAGCCGGCTCATGATGATATCTCTTGTCCTTTTAACACTAATGTCAAAGGACATTACCCTGGTTTGGTGGCCATAGTGGGAATGTCACTTATGTTATTTTCCTATGATCGTGGTAGGCCGGCTTGTGATGAGACCCCCTATCCTTTGAGAATATCTAACTTTAAGTGTCATGTTTTTTAGAACTAATCTATTTATCATCAAGGGTAGCTCATCATCTCCTTAGGAGTTTAATGATGGTAGAAGGAAGAAGGAGGATGCCAAATAAAGTATTTGTCAGTCCTTTTGTTGTGTTAAAAGAGAATCACCATTTAAAGATGTCAACAAAATATAAAACTAATATGGTGGTGATAGATGATGAATGGTTTATGATTCTTTCAGAAAAATCCAAATATAAAACAAATATTTAAATTGATAGGATGTGCTAAAGGAAAAAAATGTTCTTCATACGATGTTAGATAAGAGATTATTCTTGACATCATGATAGAGTAAAGATCAATGCTTTTTTTTTAAGTTCACTTTTAAAGATTGCAGTCAATTGTGTGGAAAATAAAGACAACTTGGCGCAAAGGGAATGACAATTGTTCAGAAAGGAATCAACAATCAAAGGGGACAACAACGACAATTAAAGGAATAACAACTGTCCCAAAGGGAACAACAATTGTGCCGAAGTGAACAACAATCGCGATAAAGGGAACATCAGTTGCGATAAAGGGAACAATAGTCGCGATAAAGGGAACAACAACCGCGATAAAGGGAACAACGGTCGCGATAAAGGGAACATCAACTACCGTAAGGTATTTTATCCCCTTTTTCTTATAAAGAAAAGGACAAGGAAAGCAAAAGAGTAAAACAAGAAAAGAAGAACTTAATTGACTCTAAAGAAAATATATACACTGTATACAAAAAGATAAAGAAAATCAGATTTTAAAGAGATGGAGCTGCTGGGTTGCCACCCTAGTCATCTATAATCTGGAAAGTAGGATCATTGCTTACCTCATGATAGAAAGACTCCTTCATGAGTGGTTGGTGGTAGAGGCATAATCAATGTCTGTTTACTAGAAAAGAGGTACCGGATCCGTTTATAGTATATAGAGTTATGGTACCATTATTGTAGGCTTCTTTGAATTCATATGGCTCGAGCCACCTTGTTTGTAATTTCCCTGGAAAATCTAGAAACCTGGAATCATATACCAGCGCCTAATCGCCTTTTTTGAATGAATTCTTTTTAATCAGTCGATCATGCCATTTATCTCTTTGCTACTCTAAGCCCCAAGAGTTATCTCAACTGGTCGAGTCCTTGTTGTTAAGTACCTCACCAATTGGGAGGTCATAGGGTCAATTCTCCTTGATGCCCTTGGGGTTAGGCCCTGCTAGTCTGGCCGACGAGCTTTAAAAGATTCCCTTTGGGGTTGATTTGCCCAGATTTTCCTATGGGAAAAAAAATCTCTTTTCTACTGTATAATAGTAGTGTGTTCGACAACAAATAAACGTGCTTCATTTAACTCATTAAGTTGTTGTAGGCACTAGGTTTGTGCTTCTATCAAATCTATTCCAATTTCTCTTGCAGTCTTGAGAGTTTTTATTTTGAATTCTATTGGAAAAATTGGTTCTTTTTTGAAGACAAGGTGATATTGCGAGTGACCAATAGTGTTTCGCCATGTTGTCCGATAAGCCCATAGGGCTTTTGGAAGCTTAGTTGCCCAATTTCAACGATTTGTGGATTTGGTTAGAATTTCTTCCAGGACTTTGTTAGTGATTTCCCCTTGTCTGTTTTCCTGGGGGTGATATGGAGAAGTAACTTTATGCTTAATATGATAGTTATGGAGGGTGGCCGAAATTTAATGACCTACAAATTGTGGCCCTTCGTTTGTTATTACTTCCCTTGGTAATCCATATCGCACAAATAGTTCGAACAGGAAATTAATCACTACCTCCTCTGCGGCTCTTGGAAAAGCTACTACTTCGACCCATTTAGTTACGTAATCCATGCAAACCAATATGTACACTTTCTGATTTGACGGTGGGTTAAAGGGGCCGCCAAAATCCAATGCCCATCTTTCAAATGGTTCCACCACCACTTGCAGTTGTAAGGGCATTTCATTAGCTTGGGCAGGACGAGCCATCCATTGACAACTATCAAAGGCTTGAACATACCTTTTTGCATCCTTAAATATTGTGGGCCAATAATAGCCCATTTGAAGAACGTTATGTCTAGTCTGGCAGTCTGAAAAGTGTCCTCCACAGGGTTCATCATGGAAAGCACTTAGAATGTCATAAACTTCATCCTTTCAGATACACCTTCGGATTTGAAAATCAGAACCAGTGTGGAAAAGATAACCACCGATCCTTCTCGTGGTGACAGATGTGTTGGCAATTTCCCTACCACCAAGTAATTTTCCACATCAACGTACCACGATGTTTTTATTGTTACTGTGAATAGGTGATCATTTAGAAATTGGTTGTCTATCGACTGATAGTCATCTACGTTAGGTACTTGTTGGGGAAATTATATGTGTTATAGTTTCCAACATTAAATTATGAATCCAAGGTCGTAAGACTTAGAGGCACAAGCGCAGGTAACATAGGATCAGAACATCTAACCTAGACTAGAGTAAGAAATCAACTTGTCATTTAAGTATACAAACAAATCAAATACTATTTCTAGTAAAATCACTTCGACTTATAAAAATTATAATTACGGGATTCAAATTATGTATAATACAAAACACTCATTTATATATTCTAATGTTCATCAAGACAAAACATGAATCACTAAGTCAAAAGGGCATAAAGATTAAATCTAAACTAAGCTAATGAACTCGAAATCTGAATTAAGTTGTTGAATGCAGAATTGGAATTAAGCTCCGAAGCTCTCTACTTTCAATCAAAGAGAAACATTCAACATTCAAACACAAAAACTACTGATCTCAAATCAACTGAAATGATACTCAAAGCAATCTAAACAAATGACATTTAAGGAAACTAAATCCTATTGTTAAGAAACCTATCAAATTGACCTCCTTATTTAATGCTGGAAAGAAACTCAAATGACAATTCAACCTTTGTTTCTAATTATAATCATACTACTCACAAAATCAAATCTTATGCTATTGTTTGAGCTAAATTACCTCATTCTACCAAATTCAATTAACCCAAATCAAACAGAGCAAACCACACTGCGCTTAAACCAAATATCTCCTCACTCAATATTAAATTAAATTGAAATGTTGGACATGAATTGCACACCCTAAATTAAATTACATTAATGTTGGAATAAAAATATTAGTCTAAAACTAACTCTCATTTCTTAATTCAATCCTAAAAAATAGAAATGAATCATACATTTAACTTGAATCACACAAAGCTTTTTTAACAATGAAACTACTCTGCTTAACTAAATCACACTTGCCTCAAATCACTGTCATTGCTAGAAAGAAATCAACACTTCTCGGTATTGAATATCAATACTGGAAAGTAAATTTCACAATGAAAATGAAACCACTACATTCAACTTAAAATCACACTATTTCACTGTCGGCCTTGGATCACACTGTTATACTACTTTAAACTATGAATACTCAAAATAAACACACACAACAATAATAATTTGATCTTAAATGCACAACCTAGAATGGAGTCATAATGCTTCAAACACACACACAACTCACACTGTAAACATAATTCCTATCCTTCACACAACACTACCAAACACAACTCTGATTATTATCAAATTGAAGCTTCATTCATCAAATGAATTACAAGTTAACTATTCAATGCATTTGGGAAGAGATTCACTCAAAATCCTCACCATGTTCTATGAACCAGTGTGTGCAAATTGTTATAACTTGAGACATGTTCTGATCAAAGGATAAATTGATTACAAATAAAATGGGCTTGCCACTTTTATGAGGAACAAAGCATAGCTCTGTGTTGGAGGTTCACACATGATTTATATGATAATTGGCAATCTGTATATTCAAAACTTTTGATCCTATTATCTATCAATGAATGCAATGTTGTAACAATTACAAACACTCCAAAATCAAATAGAATATCTCACGCATTAACTAGATGAAAGACTAATTTTATAGAGCTATAACACAAGGATCTACTTATGAACTAATAGTGAAGCTTGCTCTCAGATGATGGCGGGCCCTGCCACACCTAGGAAAGCTTAAACGATTTGCAGTAAAAATGATGTAGAACATTCAAATGAAGAACTTATAGCAAATCATGACTTGGAACGATTTGGTTCAAACCATAGCCATGATATATTAACAAGAACAATGTCTTCACTTACAAATTGTAATGTTTGAAGAACAACTTGACAACTTAATAATTAGCACCAATTAACTCTCTGTTACCACTAATTAACTCCTTACATCGCTGACCTTTATAGGAAACAATTCATATACAAAATAGCAGTAAGTCCATACCTGGAAAACCCAACAAACTAATACTAATCCAGGCTCTTTGATCTGAATCCAAATCAAACTGATTTTCTTGAAACAAATGTGTTCAACCAACTACTATCATTAGCGCAATTATGTTATGGAGAATCCTCATTATGGAAAACATTGAGCTTGGCTTTAATCAAGATCTCCTGAGTTGTACATATTCAACCTTCTAGAAGTCATGAGGACATGGAAGAAGTTTACGAGGTCATTATATTTTTATCCAAACCATATTTGTGGCCGAAAAATAGGCAAATCTGAATTTGACCCGATTCTGTACTTAAAATTGTGTTGGAATATTCCCGTGATCGTAGCTCCTTCATGGTAATGAATTTTGCCAAACGGTTTCTGGGTTATATGAAAGAGGGTATTTTGAGCGCAATGAAAGTCTTGGAATGTCGATATTCTTCACCATTTGGTCACAAAATTTATATTTTCACCTACAACAATCTCATTCCATACTCAACTCTGCAGTAACTAGTTTAACTGACTTGTAAAGAATTTCAGTGATGGAACTCTTCGACAAATGAACTTAGCGAAATTGTTATTAGTAAATCATGAAAAAATCATCTTTAATCATAGAAAATCTAGGAAAACTAATGATAACCAACCATAGAGTGTAAAATATGTATTTGGTGGCAAGTTGTGGAATTAGGGTACAAAACGAGTTAAAAACATAGGGGTTTAGGGTATGAATGGTGATATTGAAAGATGAAAACATGGGCATATTTAAGGCCCAACATCCCCCCATGCCTGAGTATTTGCATGTCCTCATGCAAACAAGTCTCATTTATAGATTTTATGGTGTCGTGGCTTTGGGCAAGGTTGGTTTTCATGGAGCAAGACTGCGTGAAGATTTGAGGGTGTTAGTTCTTGTGGAGCAAAACCATTCTTATTTGAATGCCCTAGATTGATCTTGAGAGAAATACAAATTGAGGATACAAAATAGATGTGGTAGGAGGAAATGATAAATGAGATGATAAGTGGCAATGGAAATGGTGGATGAGATGAGGTGGTGATGGAGATGGTAAAATAGGTGCTTGCATACTTGGTTTTTGTGAGGCCAATGCTTATGGATGGTTCCTTTATGAAAGGCAACAATGACTTCATCCTCTATTGGATACATTCAAATGACAATATGTGTGAATGTAGGAGGGGAAGGAACTATAGTTTCTACTTCTGTTTACATGAACAAGTATACTTCTCTTTTCATGATTATGACCTTATTAGAGTAGCATGCATTATATTATGAATGATGAATTTGCAAATGGAGGGTATATGGAAAATGGAATAAGTGGTGGTTAACCATCAAATCTTTCTTAATTCTTTAATGAATTAAATAATCTTAAGCCGAATTTACCTCAAGTTTTACACTTGTTGTTGATGTGCTCGACGCTACAAGATGAAGTGAATGATGGAATGGCTAGAGCTGATGTGACTGCTGAAGAATGATGAAAGATGAAATGAAGTGCTAAAGGATGAACTGAAGGTCCCCTCCTCCCCCATGCTTGAGGAGTTTTATGTCCCCAAAAAAGGAGGAAAGGTGCCTACTGCTGCAAATGACAATGGAGATGCTAATACAAAAATCCAAACTACTACGAATTTGTGTTGACATCACAAAACCATATAGTATTTAAACGCTACACACCCGTGTGCAATATTGCATATGTGAATGAATGGTGTTGATATCTAACATAAGCAAGGCTGATTGGATTATCGACCATTGAGGAAGTCGTTAACCAATACGAGATATCCCACCTTTGATGTCAATGGGAATCAAGGCACTAGGTACATTCTACTAGCCATGAATAGAATAATCGAAGTAAAATGGTCTGTAGAATTCATCCACTAAGAAACATTGCCGTATTTCCTTAGTAGATTACAAGGATACCTACCATTAAGGCATGCAGGCTCCTAGGTATCTTATCTAACTCTAACCCTAATCCCAGATAATGTACTGATGTCGATGGGATAAGGCTTGTTGGCAAGCGGGCCTTAAGGAATCCCACATCAACCAAATCGAGTACAAACATAATGACTTGAAAGATACATGAATTGAAGAACTCATACAAATTTACAAACTTTATTGGGAACCTTGCCTACCAGTTACTTGGTTTTCAAGCAAATTCCTTGTCCAGTTGCGCCATACAATCTGGTTTTCACAAATGCACTTATTTTTCTCTTTACTATTTTCATTTATTTATTTACTAACTTTGCTACTATACTGGAGAAATGATGTCCTCCTTCAAGTGAAAGAGAACTTCCAGTGAAGCCATGTGCAAATCAGGTACAAGGATATAGTCATGCTCAGATTTAACATATAAACTTTACAGTGTACATGAGCATGTAAAACTAGTAGCTGCAAATTATATGATGCTAAGAAAGTGTGAAGAAGAGAATGATGCCCTGTTAGAGTACTGGTTTGGAACCAATGCTCGATGTAATCATAGTGGTATTGGTCCATTTCTTCATTTGGAAAATGTTGCATGTCCTCTTCTTTGGCCTCTTTGATCTTTGGGTTCAGGGGCTTCTCTCCAATAGATGTTGTCCATAAGTCATCAGTTTCCTCTAAAGATTGGAAAATGTGATTATTGGAGGATTAAAGCTTTTCATGTGGTTGTGGCTCATGGAAATCAGGTTCTTCGATCACTTCTAGAGAGGTAGAAAGGTTCTTGACTACTGTCAAGATATGCTCTTCTTGAGAGGCAGAGACCCTAGCTACTGCTAGGATTTGAGATGACTCCTCCAAATTATTAATCATCCTTGAATCATTCCTGCTAGTTTAGAAATCCTTGTCTCCACACACAGATTAGTACTTGGGGGTTCTTAAAGCACCACAAAAATGTTTTGTCATTTTAAGAGCTTGAATTTTTTAATCTAAATGAAAAAGAATTGATTGTAATAAAACTCACCAAACTTTCTTACTTGGACAATCAATCTTTGGAGCAACCCCACTATAGTGGATGTGTGTCTCTTCACTCATGTCTTACCGTACTCTCTCTTCCCTTTGATTTTCCTGCAAAATCCTCACCACACATAAAACTTGTGAAAGAAACTACACTCTAATCCCTTTAGCACCTCCCCTACAATGACACCAAAAATGTTGGGGAAATTATATGTGTTATAGTTTCCAACATTAAATTATCAATTTAGGGTCGTAAGGCTGAGAGGCACAAGCGTAGGTAACGTAGGATCATAGCATCTAACCTAGACTAGAGTAAGAAATCAACTTGTTGTTTAAGTACACAAACAAATCAAACGCTATTTCTGGTAAAATCACTTCGACTTATAAAAATGATAATTACGAGATTCAAATTATGTATAATAGAAAACACTCATTTATCTATTACAATGTTGATCAAGACAAAACATGAATCACTAAATAAAAAGGGCATAAAGATTAAATCTAAACTAAGCTAATGAATGAAATCTGAATTAAGCTAGTGAATGCGGAATTTGAATTAAGCTCCGGAGCTCTCTACTTTCAATCAAAGAGAAACATTCAACATTCAAATGCAAATAATACTGATCTCAAATCAACTGAAATGATACTCAAAGCAATCTAAACAAATGACATTTAAGGAAACAAAATCCTATTGTTAAGAAACTTATCAATTGACCTCCTTATTTAATGCTAGAAAGAAACTCAAATGACAATTCAACCTCTGTTTCTAATTATAATCACACTACTCACAAAATCAAATCTTATGCTATTGTTTGAGCTAAATTACCTCATGCTACCAAATTCAATTAACCCAAATCAAACAGAGAAAACCACACTACTCTTAAACCAAATATCTCCTCACTTAATCTTAAATTAAATTGAAATGATGGACATGAATTGCCACCCTAAATTAAACTACATTAATGTTGGAATAAAAATATCAGTCTAAAACTAAATCTCATTGCTTAATTCAATCCTAGAAACTAGAAATGAATCATACATTTAACTTGAATCACACAAGATTTTTAAAAATTAAACTACTCTGCTTAACTAAATTACACTTGCCTCAAATCACTCTCACTACTAGAAAGAAATCAACACTTCTCGGTCTTGAATATCACTATTGGAAAGTAAATTTCACAATGAATATAAAACCACTATGTTCAACTTAAAATCACACTATTTCACTGTCGACCTTGGATCACACTTTTATACTACTTTAAACTATGAATACTGGAAAATAATGATGATGATGATGGTGGTTAACGTCCACCGAGACCAAATTGGTCTATCAGACCTATAATTTTCTTAATTTCTAATTGTCTGGATCCTCGTCTTTCTTAGCGAAATTGACGCTGTAGCTTTCTTTCTTTTCTCTACGGTCTTCCAACTTTATTTATCTTGCATCTCCTTCATCTCTTCTGGTTCTTGGGGCATTGGTGTCTTAGTTTCACGATCTATTGTGTTCGTCCTTTTGAAGATAGTCAAAGAAGAAGTTTGGTCTAGGAGATCTTCTTTGCTGTTAAATTAAGATTTCTTTTGTGCGGTATTCGAATCCTCATAATTGTTGATGCTTGAGGGGTTGTCGAGTTCACTCTTTTGTTGTTGGGCAGGGCTTTCCCCCTGCTTGCCTTGAGAATTGTTTCTTTCTTGCCTGATTTCTTGTGATTCAGAGTTTTCTTGAGAGTATTCTTCTTTGATGACAATGTAGTGTTCTTTTTGTGCTCCTTCCCATCATGTAGATCTGTGGTGATTTTTTCTAGAATAATTTTTTTGGGAGGCTTTTGGGCAATTTTTGGATAGGTGGCATGTCTCAAAGCAGGATCGACATCTCAAGAGGACACTTTCATAATCGAGGTTTTGGTTCCACACATTTTCTTTACTTGTTAGGTGTATTTCAGCTAGGAATCTGGCGCTGAAGTCCATTGCCACACAGATGCGTGCATAGGTGGTTTTTGCATATTCCTCTGTTTCTGGGCACCTGCAGTAAAATTTCCCAATTGCATTTCCAATGGCTTTTAGCAAAGAGAAATTCCATAGATGCAAGGGTAGGTTTTGCAATCTATGAATTTCAAGTTATTTATCTCATATAATCCAATCTGCAACTGAAGAGTGGACATGGTGCTTTCTTCTTCCTATGTAGTGCTGCTGACAACCTTGTGGCGAGATGGCATGATACTTCTTACATGGTCCATTTGTTAGTGGCATACCTTGGTAATACATGCGAAGGATTTTCTTTGCCAAACACTCTAATGAAAGTGCCACCTCATGAGGCATACCAATTTGTGATGTCTACTATCGCCTTCATTTCTTCTTGTGACATTGTTACCGGGAATAGTGTCCACTCGGAGCTGCTATTCCCACTAAGACTGGTAGCTATCTTAGAAACAAACAAGTAAAGACTACTTTCGTTTTCCTTTATGAAAAATAGATAAGAGTGGAACAAAGGACACCAACCTTAGTCTTGCGCTTGGTTCCTTACTTGATTCCTCTCCTTCCTGATAGATCTTTACCACTTCTTCGTCTACCCAGCTTCAAAGAGCACCCGTGGAATCAAAGCAGCATAATACTATAGAAGAACAAAGATCTATATTCATAAATATCAGAGGGCCAGATATGTATTAACCACACAAATGCATATACAATCAAACATACAAGAATATGGAGGAAAACTTGAATTGCTTTATTAATATCAAGAATAGAAAGAGGATTACAACCAATAGTTCTGACCCAACATCATCCTCCAGCAAGAAAGCCCTTCTTCACCTCAAGTAAAGCTTAGATCACCCAACACTATGAAGTTTCACCAGAAAA
>APFE031720610.1:30432-53099 GCA_000404065.3 Pinus taeda | reverse complement strand
TTGATGCATATAATTGCCTGTCCTAGTTTGATGACAAAGGTCTATGTTAAAGTTGATTTCATTTTATTTTTCTCACTTAGGATTTGGAGTTTTAAAGGTTTTTAACTTAAATCATACTCCACTCCTATTGGTTTTCCTCCACTCATCATTATTCCATAGTCATGTCTTTTCATATCCGGATCACCGTGTCTTTTAGTGATTTCGCAGCGTAATCTCATTTGCCCATTTTGCAGCGCAATCATGGTCTAGCAGTTTCGCAGCGCGTCATGATTAGGCAGTTTCGCAGCGCATCATTAAAAATTATAACTAACAGCGCTGCGAAATCATGGATTCGTGCATTTCACAGCGAATCTTTCCTGAAATGTCAAGTCCATAGGTGAGTCACCATTCGTGTCCACTCATGTCAGTTTGTGTACCTCTTGTATCATGTCTGAACGTTCATTTGCCACTACTGCACCAATAGACTGTTGATATGCACAGAAATATCATTCCCAAGAGATTTTACTGTGCATAGACCTTAATGATGGTCGTAAGTGCTGCATGAGTGACTAGTCTGCCTGATTATGCATTGAAGCGTTTCAATTTGAATTTCAAGCGAGCCTGATTTCAAGCGAGCCTGATTACATGCGAGGCTGAATTAAAAAAGGAGATGAATCACCATCCCGATCGGAGCTATTAGAATTTGGGTGTGAAGATCTCAAAGGAAAAATGGAGAGAAAAGAGCACAGATCCGGTAAATGTCAGAGGAATGAACCTGAAGGCCTGTTGAGGGATGAAGGCATGAAGAAAGCGTTCAAAGATGCCGGGTGCTGGAACTTTTGCAAAAAACTACAAGGGGGACATGCACAGGTAACTAAGGAATTTGCGCTAAACTTCACTGGTTTAAATTCAAAGATAGCCATGCTAGAAGTACAGGTTTCTCCAGAAGTAATAGCTGCTGTAACAGAGATCCCAAGAGGACGGGAATAATGGTTTAAAAATTTTAAGTTTGATATGAATCCTTGTAAGGAGTTTTTAAAGGAGGCATATGTAAATGAAGACTTAACAAAAGCAGTGCCCAGAAATTATGTCAAGGAACATTATGCTCTTCTTCTCACCTGCATACAAAAATATTTGACCTGTGAAGGAAGGTACAATAAGGTCTATTCTTACCATTTTAAACTGCTCTTGCATTTCACCGGGAAAGTCTCCATAGACATTCCTTTTTATTTATTTTGCAGTTTGAGTAAGATGTGTGATAAGGTGCAGCTGAGGAAAGAGGACTGTGAAACCTCTTTATTTCATCATGGTTTGATTAAGTTGCTAGTTTTAGATGGCCTCCAAAAGATAGGCAGAGACTGGAATTCATTTATTTTCATGGCTGGATTCCAAAGCAAGACTGGCCTTACTCCACAACCAGCCAGAGAATTCACCATAGCTGATCTTCAAAAGGAAGTAAGAGCTAAAAAGCAAACCAAGTCACAGCTAAGAAAACCAGTGAAGCCACTAATCATTCAAGAACAACCTCAGCAATCAACAAAGGAAAAAACTCAGAGTAAGAAGACTGTACCTGAAACAGGCAAATCTGAAGCAGTCTCAAGGGTAAGGACAAGAAGCCAAATAAATAAGGAAAAAGGTAAAGCTATAGCTGTTGAAGAGAGCCCAGTGTCTAAGGCAAGCTTGAATGATTTATTACAGGCCATTGAATTAGAGCAGTCTAAACCAGTTCAAATTGATTTGACACAGTCACCGAAAGAAAGTAACAAGAAAACCAAAGCCTCAAAAAGGCTAAAATTCGATGAGCCAGTCAAGAATTTACTTTTAAACCCAGAAGACCTATGACAAGAAAGCAAGCAAAGGAAGCACTGCCAAGAACAGAGGAAACAGGGAAACCTAGGCAAAAAGTACAAACAGAACAGTCATCACATCTCAAGGAGATTATATAGCAGCCATGAAAAGCCAAATAGAAGCAGCTGAAGATGAGATTAACCAACTGAAGAAAGCTGCTAGAGACCTAAAGGCACAGCTACGCCAGTTACCTACTAAATGAATTTTCTTTTCAGGAAAGGTTTTGTTCCAAATTTTTGTTAATTTTGCTTAGTCTTATTGTTTTGAAGACATGTAAATCCCTGCTACACATGTGAAAAACCAAAGGGAGTTTTTGGCAATTAGAATTTGGGTGATAAGGATTTCGGGTCAAAAGCAAGCCGTTTTAAATAAAACAACAGTTTCGTACCGCGCTACGAAACTGCTGTAGGTGATGATTTTAACGCAGACCGGCAGTTTTGTATTATGAATGGGAATTTTGAAAGAGAGACACCTTAAGGGTACACAAGACATCAAATGGAGCTACAATAGCCATTCAGACCAAAACAGGTGTACATTTAAAAAGGTGAAATATTTTAACACAAGTCTAAATTTCTGTTATAAAGCCCCTTTATCACCGTTCAAAAGGCATTAAAAGAGTTGCATACAAGGAACTTTTGCCTACACACATGTCCATCAATGCAACCTACAGCACATCAAAAACGTGACAGTGTTCCATATCTTGGGTTATTAAAGGCTCGAACATGATGTTATACATTCGAGCAAATTGAGGAAAACAGGACCGAGAAGCAGGGACATCTCCTAATACTACTGGGCAGTTAAAGATTCAACGCTCAAGGTCAATATGGAGTATTAAACATCCAGCTTATCCAAATCGAAAGAGGACCAGGTGTCAAAGAACAAGGAGAAGCTACTACTGAATGGAAAATGGAGTTAGAGTCATAGTTAATTTAGAACTCTTTAAAATTCCAGTCAGCACTTTATTGTATTTAATAGTTAGTTAAATAGATGATAGGTGTCATTAGAGATAAAGATCGAGTTATTAAATTCCCCTCATGCTGGAGGAGGAAGCTCGAATTAGTTAGAATAAGGATTCTATATATACTTGAAACAACAATGTAATGAGGGTTGGAAATTTTATAACAGAAGACTGTTTTGGCTTATGTAAAGACCCATTTTCAGTAATATAAGTTGTCTGCTTTTCTTCTCAGGATTCATGAAGGATTTCTATGTTCATAATGTGTGATTTGTTCTTTCCTTAATGTCTTTTACAGTTGCATAGATGTGTAATCACTCAGAATTCACTGATTGTGCTCTGATTTCCTGTATGCATTTATGAACTGTGGTTTTATGTGAGTTGTGTTCTGAACATCTAAATGCTAAGTGCCCTGACTTCTATGAAAAGGCAGTGTCATTGTTTACTGAAGTATGATTGAATCCATAGGCCCAATGGAAACTTATGTAATGTTTATCCAGCCTCCATATTTGTTAATGTTATTCCACAAGAGTTAGCCATCTTATTATTAGTCAAAATCAATAAGCCTTTTGAGAGATCCCTCTCAGGCTAAGGAGGCTAAGCCTTAGTCAAAAGATTGGTTTGAAATAGTTACTTGAAGTCTTCCTGGTCTGCAGCCTTCCAGGGTCTGATTTTGAGATAACAATACCCATGAAATTTTTCAAAGAAAGGCATCAAATTTGCCCTGGTAAAGAGGGCTACCACTTCTGGATGTTCATGCAGCTTAGTTGAATTCAGAGGCTCCTTCCTCATAAAACCCCCTGTCATGATGTTCAGAGACTGTTGGAATATCTCAGGTGAGGAGGAAGGCAGTAAATTTCAAACCCAGAAATAGAGGAACAACTGAGGTTTTCTTTTTGGAACCAGAGAGAGAGTTTTTCGTATTCTTCCTTGTTAACAAAAACCAATTGCAACTTTCCTTCCCTTCAAACTCTGTTCTTAAACTTAATTTACTTCTCATACTATTTGAGGTAAACAATATCTTAAAAAATAGAGAGTATACAGGATAATGTTTTTTCACAAAATAAACAAACTACCCAATGCAAATTCACTTTTTTACAGGCTTAATTTTCTAGAGTTGCATCATCTCTTTACACAGGAGAATACCACGGAGGAGAAAGAGATAGTATTTCAGTGCAGAGAGTAAATGGAGAAACTGTATATTTTTTTTTAAAACACAGGCAGACTCTGTTGTCACTTTTCCCTTCTTTTCAACTTAATACTCTGCTTCGAATCCCACCACCGTTTGTATATATATGGAAATGCAGAGTCGGTTTTACTGAGCCTACCTTTTTCAGCCCGACTTTGTCCTAAAATCCTGAATTTTCCTCCGTGATGCTGCTCACTTTCCCTCCTATAGAAAGGCTCCTGTAGGACTGTGTTTCTGCTCCTGTAGAGTCCGATAATTCTCTTGTAGAGCCCGATAAGCGGAAGGGTTCTGAAATTGACAGAGAGTGACTGTTTCGATGCTCTGGAGGTGGTAGGTAGGTTGCTACAGCCGAGACTTTGTCGATACAAATGAAAACAAAGGTGGTGGAGGCAGTCGACTGCAGTGTACTTAAGCTTACAGGAGTGTTCTGCGGTGACGAGGTGAGGTGGCAGGAAGGGTACATTACCCTCATCCGGACCGTTGGTCCCTACTTTAGTGTCATGATGAAACATTTATGCCGCCTACCGTAATTATTTCAATCATTTCCGTTGATGCTGCCACTACCTGTTTTGAGATTTTCTCGAGTGGACTGATCACACGTGCCGATTGCACCCACTGAGCGCTGTTTGAACTGGACGAGGGTGCTATTTGAACTGGATGAGGGTGGCCAGTTCGCTGGCCACCAATCTCATTTAATTGCAACCATCTCACTTGTCCATGCAGTTTTTAAATTATACTCATGCAACAGAGGAACAGGTTTAGTCACTTACCTGTTAGTCGCTACTGTGCTGTAGCATGCTCAGACTTTAGTGTTCTATTCATGGATTGCTGTTGCTGGCGCCCATGGCTTCTGAATTGGTGGCTTGGCTACCTCATATTGGTGATCTTCAATCAAGACTGGTTCCTTTCACGTTTTATCATCTGTAGCTGCACTGACCTTGCCTCTGGAGCTCGATTTTTAAGGGGATCAGCTGCTACAGGAATCTTACAAGATTTCTTGTAACTGCTTTTCCCTCTAAAATTTTTGGTTGAGGCTTGAGCAGGGACTGGAGAGGTAGGTGAGGAAGGTTCTCTCAGTCAAGGAAAAGTAGCTGGTATGCACTAGGTAAGAGATAAGTTAAGAGTGTTGCTTGTTTATTCTTCATTTCTTTAAAAACAAAAGAAACAGGATTTCTGTGTTTTCTGTGCAGAGAAGAAAGAAGCGAGTGGAAATGCAGTGGTTCAGGTATGGAATGGAGAGTTAGGAGGATGAATGGTGGAAATGGAGTCCACAGGTCTTCTGGACACGTTTTTCGCCCTTTGATCCTTTTCTTGACTTGATTTCGAGCTTTATGTGGTTTCTATAGGAGCCTCTTGTAGAATGCACAGAGCCTCCTGTAGGATGCATAATTTCTAGAACAGGTGAGACCATGGATTGGGAAAAGACAATAGCAATGGAGAAATGGTCTATTAGAGGTGTGTTTGGCTCAGCCATGTCCCTTTTTCTTCTATGGCCCTCCTGCAATCTGCAATGCATTCAAAAGAAGTTAATTTTCTGTTCCTGTTTTTTCTTTTTCCTTTTTTTTTTATGAGTCAGTTGGGGCGCCTCCAGGAGGTTTTCACCCTCACTACCTGCCTTGGGCACCTCCAAGGGAGGTTTTCACCCAGTGATCTTTTATTCTCCTCCTTTTTATTTTTTATTTTTTTCTAGGGTGTGGGTGGAGTGGAGGCAGAGACTTGCTCCACTACCAACATTGTTTTACTTAGATTCTCAATGAATTCTTGCTTGGAAAGGGGCTTCCTATAGATCTTCAACCTATGCCCATTGACAAGCATGGGGATGGCTTCTTCATTGATGGTCCTGATTAGAACTGAACCATTGTCATTGCACCTTTCTACTGTGTACGGTCCTAGCCATCTTGTCCTCAGTTTTCCCTTGAAATCCTTATACCTTGAATCATACAGCAACGCCCAATCTTCTTCCTGGAATTGTTTCTCTTTGAGGTGTCTATCATGCCATATTTTACTTTGAAGCTGGACTACCTCTGAGTGGAGAAGGGCCTGCAATCTTTGCTCATCCAATCCATTTAGTTGAAGTAACCTTTGCTTTTGTGCATGGCTGAGATCTAGGTCCCGTTGAGTTTCCATCCTCAGTGTGTTATATTCAAATTCTATTGATAGCAAAGCCTTCTTCCCATAGACCAGCTCATAGGGTGTGAACCCTATGGTGGTCTTCCACGTGGTGTTATAGGCCCAAGTGGCCTCAACCAATTGATCTGCTCAATCTTTTCTGCTGCTACTCACTACCTTGGTCAAAATCCCTTCCAAAGCTCCATTAGTGACTTCCACCTGTCCATTTTCTTGTGGATGATAAGGGGTGGAAGTTCTGTGCTTAATTTTGTGATGTGTGAGTAGGTCTTCAATCATATTGGAGGAAAACTAACTCCCTTGTTCTGTGACTAATTCTCTTGGATATCCAAACTTGTAGAATATATTCTCTCTCAAAAACTCAGCTACTTTTTCTTTTGTTGCTGCCTTGATTGCCTTTGTTTCTGCCCATTTTGTCAAAGAATTAGTGCACACGATGATATAAGATTTCTGATTTGAAGGAGGGTTGACAGGACCCACAAAGTCCATGCCCCACTTCCCAAATGGCTTGAAAGTCACTTGAGGTTGTAGGGGAATCTCATCCCTTGGAGTAGGTTTCCCCATCCTTTGACATCGGTCACATTGACTGGTATATCTCCTTACATCTTGATGAAGAGTAGGCCAATATTAACCTGCTTGCAGGATTTTGAAGGCAGTCCTCTTTGCTGCAAAATGGCCCCCACAAGGCCCATCATGATAGGTTAGGAGAGTGTCAAAAACTTCCTCCTCCCTGACACATCTCCTCAAAACCTGATCTGGGCCAATTTTGAAGAGATTGCCTCCAATGCAGGTGAAAGGGGCACTTTTCCTCACGATCTTGCTCTTCCCTTTTGAGGACAAGTGTGGCGGGAACTATGCGGAAACCAAGTAATTTGCTATATCAGCAAACCATGGAGAGAGTACTGAGATAGAAAATAGGTGTTCATCTAGCATTTGATCATCCACCATTCCTTCTTCACCTGCAGGCAGATCTATTCTAGACAAAAAATCAGCAACAACATTTTCCTTACCCGGCTTATCAATAATGGTTAAATCAAATTGCTGCAATAAAAGAAACCATCTAATAATGCGAGCATTTACATCTAGTTTGTTCATTAAATACCTAATTGCAGCATGATCAGTGTGTACAAATGTTTGATAGCGAGTGATGTAGTGTTTGAACTTATTTAGGGAATGGACTACAACTAGGAGCTCCTTTTCAGTTATAGTGTAGTTTAATTCTGCCTTCAACAAGTTTTACTTACAAAATATATGGCATAAGATAGTTTCTCATTAACTTGCCCTAAGGCTGCTCGTATCGATTTGTTCAAGGCATCTATATGAATGTGGAAAAGTAGGGCCCAGTTTGGACCTCTCAAAATTGGGGCAGTCACCAGTTTACTTTGCAAGCTATCTAGAGCCTCTTAACAGTTGTCAGACCATATGAACTCAACATATTTTCCCAAAAGACCAAACAATGGAGAGGCTAGCTTACTAAAATCCTTAATGAATCGTCTATAATACCCTGCTAAACCTATGAAACTTCGAACATCTCTTACCTTTTGAGGAGGTGGGGCCCTTTGGATGATGGCAATTTTGTTGGGGTCCACCTGTAATCCTTGCTGAGAGATTGCATGACCTAGCACGGTCCCTTTAGTCATCAGGAATTCACATTTTTCAGGACTGAGGGACAGGTTTATCTCAATACACTTGTCCAAAACCTTTCCCAGGTTAGACAAAGCTTCCTGGAAGTTAGAACCATAAGGGGTAAAGTTATCCATATGGATTTCCACTGCATCATGAACCAGTTCAGTAAATATACTCAATACTACTCTCTGGAAAGTGGCAGGAGCATTGCATAATCCAAAAGGAAGGACTCGGTATGCAAAGGTACCCCAAGGACAAGTGAAAGTGGTCTTATCTTGGTCTTCTAGGCTGATTTGGATCTAGTTGTACCCGCTAAACCCATCTAGGAAGGAGAAAAACTTCTACCCTACCAGGCCATCTAAAACTTGATCTATGAAAGACAAAGGAAAATGGTCCTTTTTGGTAGCCTTGTTTAGTTCTCGATAATCGACACAGATTATCCATTGTTTCCCTTCCATATTGGGCAATTATTTTATCTTTTAGGTTTTTGCGATCTTCATAGGTGTGTAGATCATCTTCCGGATTCATCGCATGAGGTTACTTGTTGATCCTCATGTGATGAATCCAGAAGATGATCTACACACAGATTCTCCACTTCCCATTTTTCTTGGGCACTAACACGAAAGGAGAGATCCATTCGCTGTCAAAGATAGGGTAGAAAATCCTGCATCTAGTAACTTTTGCAGTTCTTCTTTGACAATGTCCTTAAGGGCTGGATTCATCCTCCTTTGAGGCTGCCTGACTGGTTCACAATCTTCCTTAATGTAAATGTAATGAGTATAGACTGAAGGGTGCACTCCCTTCATCTCCTTATAGCTCCAAGCAAAAGAATCCAAGTGGTTTCTTAATAAGCTACACAGTTCTTTCTCTTGAGAGGTGGATAGGGATGATTTGATCTTCAAGGTTCTTTCTGGGTCAAATTCCACATTCTTAACTTGAAGAGAGTTTGGGTTAGCCACACATAGATCAACTAAAGGATTGGATTGGGTTTCTTCCACCATCTCTTCTAATGGAAACACACTGGGGAGTGGATTCTGAATCAAGTTTTCAATAAGATCATCCTCGGTTTGCGGCACCCTCCCATGGTCGCTTCCACTGCACACAGTGGTGCGGAATAAACTTCATCCTCATCTTCTTCCTCCAACCAGAGAGGTAAATCATGTTCTAACAAAGGTTGGGCAGGAGGATATAGGACTAGCTTCTTGGACATGTGCCCATTCTTGATTGTCATGTTCCCAGCTCGACAACTGATGTAGGCATTTGCAGTAGCAAACCAGGGTCTTCCCAGGATGAGAGGATACCCAGTGAGCTTTGCCTTTGTTTGGAGAACCAAGAAATCAACAGGATACTCCCAAGAATCAATGGAGACTATTACATCTTCCACAATCTAGGTTGTGGAGGAAAAAGAGCAGGAGGAGAATTGTATTGGGGCCTCCACCCCTAATGAGGTGCATTCCACTGAGGCTGTGGCTGAGCATAAGAGTGAAATGAATGAGCAGTGGGTTGAGCATGGTATTGAGATGGATATGACCAAGGAGGGGGTGTGGACCGGGAAGGATGAGCAGGGGGACCCCAAGAAGGCATGGAAGTGGCTTAATTGATGTTGTAATATGTCTGGGATGTCCCTTGCATTCCCTGCTGGTACGGTTTGAGCCCATGTGGCCTCCTTTGGTTCATGAAATAGAGTGGTTCAGTGGCTCCTCCGGCCCCCTGGTATGCAGCTTTAAGTCTGGGCAAGGAATGACACTGATTTGTAGAATGGTCTTCTTCACAGACTGAACACACTTCTATAGAGTTCAATGGAAATTCATTCCTAGGATGCCTTCTGGTGCACCTAGGACAAAAAATAGCCAAAGCCCTCTCTGCTTCTTCTTGTTTTCTTTTGATATGTAAGGTATCCATTTGCATGGCAAGAGTCTACATCATCTCGCTCTTGAAATCTTCCAGCAGATTTCCAAATTCACCTCTAAGGGATGAACTAGATGAGGATGTAATAGCTAAAGGTTGACTTCCCCTACCTCTCTTTCTTGCTGCCCTAGAATGGTTTCTAAACACAGCCTTTATGTCTTCATAAGGTAGTTGGTACCAAATGGAGGGTATCTAGAAGGTCTTCAGGGACTCCTCTTGGTAGGACCAACTTCAGAGATTCGTGGTCAAGTGTGCACCTGGCCCTTTTATAACTGAGCTGAAACCTCTCTTCATAATCTTCCAAGGATTCATCACTTCCCATGGTCATTCGGAAGATTTCTTTCTTGGTATCATTTGAACTACAGTAGTCCCGGTATTTGTTGTTAAAGGCTTGCTGCATATGATCCCAAGTTGTGATGCTGTTGCCAGGTAACCCCATGAATCAGCGCAATGCTGCATCCTTGAGGGTAGAAGGAAATAGTTTCAACTTCTACTCATCTTCTGCATAGTCATAGGTTCGACAAATAATAGAAAATTCAAGCAAGAAGGCATCAGGATCTTCGGTAGTCAACCCATGAAAGTGACTTAAGGCTGAAGGACTTATGTTCTTCATTTTAGTGTCCCCATTGGTCTCTCAGATAGGAAAGGTACCCTCTACTCTTTCCCCATTCCCTCTAACGTTTCTGTTTTCAGCCATGGTCTCAAGAGGGATGGTTTCTTGCTCTTCTTCTGCTATTGGATCTTCATATATCTCTGGTGGTTCACCTATAGGTTCTTTTGGATCACTACCAACGAAGAAGAGAGAAGGGTGACTTTGTGATGCGGTGGGGGTGTTGGGTAGGAATTTTCCTGAATTATCTATGTTCCTACGAGGCATGAAAGGAAATCTCTTTTTGGGTGATTTTTGTTTTGTTTTGTTTTTTTTTTTCTTTCTTGCACCTACAAAACTGAAATGGATTGAACAACAAATTACAACTAACTGAAATGAACTTGCTGAAATGCAATTGCAGAATTGAAGTGAAAGCAAGGAAATGACTAATCTACTTTGCTGGAATGGAAATTACATAATTGAAATGAAAGTGAGGAAATGAATAATCTACTCTTGCTGAAATAGGAATTGCAGAATTGAAATGAAAGTAGGAAATGCCTAATCTACTTTCCTGGAATGGAAATTGCAGAATTGAAATGAAAGTAAGGAAATGACTAATCTACTTTGTTTGAATCGAAATTGCAAAATTGAAATGAAAGCGAGGAAATGACTAATCTACTCTTGCTGAAATGGAAATTGAAGAATTGAAATGAAAGCAGGAAATGCCTAATCTACTTTGTTGGAATGGAAATTGTAGAATTGAAATGAAACAACTACTCTACTTTTGCTGAAATAAACTACTTAGCAGAATGTTGTAGTAGAAAATAGAAGAAAAGCAGTAATCACAAAATACTCTGACGCTTCCCCAGAAATGGCGCCAAAAAGTGGTGAGCACTAGTATTGCAGCAATAATGCTGCAACTCCTGGGGCTTCCTACTTTACTTTTATCAATCCGGTAGTTCGTAACAAACTTGGAAGTGATGGTGCTGTATGCACAAGTACTAGCTCTTACTGCAGGCTGTCACTTGGTCAGCTGGCGCAAGATCACTAGGAGCTTAAGCCAACTTCTATGAATTCTCAGAAGAAGCTTTTAACTGTGATGAAAGAAAGCTAACTCTACAAGGACTATTCTACTTGCAGAAAGAGAAGGAAAACTGAAATGTAACGCATACCCTAGCAAAACCTAATTTACCTACTAACCCTACTTTTGCAGGAAAAGAGATGAAAACTGATGAAATGAGTGCCATTGACTACTGAAAAGGTAAATTGAATTTATTCAAGCTACTTCTGAAAAGAAATGAGAAGAAAACATCTTTTTGTGCTTTTGAGTATTTTTATGTGGAGTTATTATGCTTGTGATTTATCTGGTTGTGATTGTGCAGAGGTTTGGTGGTGAAGGAAGACGGAGTTGGCTTTTTCATAGGTGGAGGAAGGTGTGGAGAGGTCCTAAGAAGCCCCTAGTACTCTTTTGGAGGCTTCCATTGCAATCGGATTTCGAAAAACCACTTATAGGGAATTCTACAAGAGGTTGCAAGGGATTTACAAGAGGAGGTCGAGAGCTATTTTTGGAGTTTTGAAGGTGGAAAAATGATGGAAAAGGGTAACTAAAGGCTACATGAAGGTGTTGAGGTGTCTGGAGCTTGTCAAGGAAGATCAAGAAAGAACATGATGGTTGTATTTGTTCAAATGGCAAGAGGGAAGCTTATGGAGAAAAATGCAGAAATTAGGGTAACTTGGCAAAATGTTGCGAATGATTTGGGAAATTTGTGAGAAGTGAGCTGGTGTTGGCTGTTTTATGGATGTATGGTGAGCTGAGGTGTCCTGCAAGAGATCTTCACATCTACTTACAAAAAATAATCAAAGAAAGGACTAACTATACTATGAAAACAAAAATTTCTCTAGCTTGACCTAAGTTCTGACCTACAAACATAAAATGCTGAATAGTAACCTTTGAACAAAAAAGCATGCAGAGAGATCTATGGTAAAAGAACAAGAAATGATCTAGGCAACAAAATCTAAACCAATATATCAATCTTTCCAAATCAAGTCATCACACTAGAAGTTGCATGGAAGAGCAAAAACTGTGTTTTTGGTGGCAGTAGTCATGCTTTGACCTCAAATCATAGTCCCAGGAAGGGAGAAAGGAGATCAGGGTTTGTTGTTGGCCTTTTTAAATCTTATTCTGTCACTGCAGTAACCTACTTGAGCAACTGAAACACAAAACAACTATGCAAACCATCAAAATCAACCTAATCCAACAAAGTAAAATGAATCTATGTAACAGAAATTAACTCATGAACTGAAGCAAAAACATAGAAGTACATAGCAAGAGGTGCTAGGAAGCCTGGGTTGGGCCCTAACTCAAGAGCTTCAGCCCTCTAAAAGAGATCAGTGCTGGCTCATAAGCTGTTTCATCTTCATTATCAAAAATAATAGTCACATTACATGAACTGTTCTAAAAAAGGAACTCGAAAATAAGCTGAACAAGTGCTGCACAAAAGTACAAAAATTATACTAATGAATGGCTAACCTACTGAGGCTCTAAGCCCCCTTATTTATGCAAATGGAGTCATTGAACAATCCTCCTAAAATCAAGGAGCTCGCTTCCCAGAACTAGAGATAAACAACAATCCTTCTTGTCTTGCTCGACTGCCCCTTTTGATGCATCAATGTGGATTTGTGCTCCAACTTGCTAATGGAGGATTCAAGGAAAGGGGTCATAAATGAAGGAGACACCCCCCTACAAATCCTCTTCCCTATTTTCCTCGACTATTTGCTACCATTTGCTCATAAATCCCTTGACTTTGTCCAAAATTGACCAAAAAATCTGCATAAGGCACACATTAGACTACATGGAAAAATGACTAACCCAGTTCACTCTATTAGCATAAATATATTCAAAAACATGTAATAAACTAATGAGAATGGTGGATTAAGTCGAATTAAGAGGCAAAATGAGCCCATATAATTACCCATTTATGGGGCTCATCAATCGCATCGCAATATCGCATCGTAGAGATACAAAGGAGCGGGGCTGATACAATATGAAACTTGCGATAAGCCGGACCCGAAGGAATTTATAGATGCGGCTTGATAAATTTTGAGTTCCGATAGAAGGGATTTGTTGGGCTTTTCTGTGTATTTATGCATTTCTGTTACCAAACTGAAATACAAAGGAAATACACCCAAAGCGATAAAAGCCAGACCCAAAAGATTTATAGATGCAACCTTCTATTATTTGAGTTTCGTAATGAGTGGGATTTCAGGTGGGCCTCAGGTGGTAAGTAGTATTGGACGGGCTCTGCCCGATCCCATACATTGGCCAACACATGGCTTGGCGCTAGAGAGAGAAAACTACCTTTTCGGGCGGGTTATCTCCGTGCACATAAGCCGCCCGAAATGGATATTAGTCATTGGATCGGAGATCACGCAGATCAGTGGTGGGCTTGCGATAGCGACCAAAGGCAGACCCGATAGTATTAGAAGGCTGATTTAATATTATTTGAAGTTCGATAGAAAGTGTTTTGTCATATTTTTTAGTGTTTTATGTGTATTTTTCTGTGTAAATAGAGAATCGACTTTTTCGGGATTTCAACCGCACCAGTGGTCGGTTCTGTTTAGAAACAGGTGGCCACCATACCTGAAGGTGCTTTACAATGATTGTTTAATGTTTAGAGGGGATTTGAACGGACCAAGGCTGGGAGCTAGAGACCAAGCAGGCAGTTGCTGAGACAGAGAGAAAGCAGAAGACAAAGAGTAAGAGGGAGAGTCTGTGTCCTCTCATAGACTTGAGGATTTCAAGTAAATCCCTATTGTTTTGTCACAGTTGTGTTGAGACTTGATTTGAGCTCACACATGTAATAATCTACTCTTTAAGACATAATAGAGAGGTCACCACTGAAAGATGGACCAGGAGACGTAGCCAGGAAGTCTAGTGAACTCCTTGATTATTTGCTGGGTTAATGTGTGTGCTTGTTATGTTTTTCTAATTGCTCATTGTCTATATTATTCACAATCTTTTCGATCCGTTGCACTAAGTAATATATGCATTCCTGCACATGAGTCTGTAATACATTAATATTGTTTTAAGATCTCATTTTCATATCAGTTTCCCTTGTTGATGCAGAGGTTGTCCTTGCTACTGCAAGGGTACTTGAATAGTTCCTGGAAAATTTATTAACTGTATCTAGCCAGAGCCACCCAAAAAGGCAGATGGACCAGGCTGAACATACTATCCATACTGAAGGACGTAAGGCATATTGACCATTTCTTAAGAACCATATGGGACATAAGGAGCTTAGTGCTGAACCTGAGCCTCATAAGGCTGCTGATACTAGAAATTGCTTGACCCAGACAAACTAGCAAGGCTTTCGATAACACCAAAAGAAGGTTGGTTCATGCCAACCATGTGAGTTTATAAGCTACTCACATTGGTGGTGCCTAACAACATAGAAACACTCAGATTCTACCCCCCAGGTGGTGGCACAACTTGTCCACTTACTGGAGGGGTAGAAGAACTAACAACAACATGCCTCGAGACCATCAGCTGAACTAGATGGGTGGCTGGGATGGTCGAGACAGGAGGGTTTGGAATGGTGGGTTGCACCGGGATTGAGGTAACAACCTATTGGGAGATCAGGTTCGGAATGAACGGACCTATAGTAGGCATGGTGCTAGATGCCCAAACAGGGTTGTGATAAAGTGATGAGGCACTAGGTGTACCTGAGACCAACTGTGCTAAAGTCACATAATTAGGTGGAAAAATCCAATATACATTAATGGGAATGCTCCCCGTGAAGGGGAAACCTTCAGGAGGAAACTGGTGTTCTTCCTCCTAGACAGTGTGTGGAGTAAAAACTTCTAACTGATCCGAAGAGGTAACTGGAGCTTCGCCTTCAGTTTCCATAGTTGGGAACGAACGACGATGAACGACTGAAGATGTATGAGGGGATAATTCCAAAGGAAAACTTGGTTGATCGTATGGGCTGTACGGATGCTGCGGTGATATCACAATAGGTTCGAACAAAGGATTCAGAGGATATATAACTAGTCCAAGCTAACTGTCAGTAGTGGGCAAACTCTCAGGAGTCTGGATGGATTGTCCAAAGATTTGAGGCCAATATCAGCAGGTGACCCAGTATTTGAAGTAGGCAGAGGACGAGATGAAAAAGGTTGAATGCTTAGAATGATTCCAAGTTCAACACCTTGGTCCTCGAATGACTCTAGTAATTCAAGAAAAGGCACCTCAGACAATTTTTCAGACAAAGGAGAGGAGGTGGAAGTAGGTGAACGAGATGGTTTAGCCACAATCATCTTGTCTTAGTTAATAGAAAAAAAGAGATAAATTTCAAGGCTTTAAAATGTACTTTAGGGAAAAATATCGATTTGGTCTAGAAAAGACTAACATATGTTATAAGATTATGGGCAACAATTTTTTAAGACACATAAATAAACTGGTGCTCTTTCATGTTTTAAGAGTCGAGAAAGAAGAAAAGATGACTCTATCACTTTCGACTAGAAACGAGCTCAAAAGGACAAGCTCTCAAATGATATTTTAAGTTTAATGAGTCAAAATATCTAAAGACTACTTTGGATGATCTAGGTAAAAAGGATTACAGGCGATTGTGAACTGCAGAATACCTCCCGACGAACTGAGAAGTATGGGTAGGAAATCTACTCGAATGTTGTGTTAAGTGTATCACGTTTGCAAGGTGGAAAACTCGGCTTCCTATGGATAAAGGATTGTAGCCTAGAGGGGTCTCCCATTATATACTCGATGGTACGGGGAGCACAAGTCTGTACTAGTGCTGAAGCTAACGACAACTGCTAGGTTTAAAGATGTCACAACACGTCTCTAGCCTAGACCATCTAGATGTGATCGTTAGGTTTCAAATGCGCCTTAGGTTAATTGAGTTCATTTTAAAGTTTATCTTGAATTATGTCTTAGTTTTCAGGGCTTAGCGATGTGACTCGAAAAGCCCTAAATGCAGCTAAATGAGATGAGACCCTTTCAATTCGATGAATTGTCTACACTAGAGAGGGTAGAAAACACAACCAAATGCAAACAACCAAGCAACCGAAAGAAAAATGATTTTTCACTACTTCACTTTTCGAGAAAAACTTAATGAAATCATTCCAATTCTTAATTTCCTAATAGGTACACTCCAACAATCCTTTCAGAAGTGAGGATAATTCTTTTTCTTTTCAAATGAAAATGCAATCCTAGTCTTCAATGACGCTAACTACCGTAACATATTGATGCAAAAAACTAGAATTTTGTACTTTTGATGAAATGACAAGATGAATTTCTCATAAAATACTCCAATGAAAAGTTCCGAGAAAATCGATTCTCAAGTAAATGAAAAACACGAAAGGAGAATCTCTTCTAGACTAATGACGCAACGACTTCACAAAAAACAAGACACGCAATGTGATTTATGCAAGAAAAGAAACGTTTAGACAAGCATACGAAACTTTTCAAACTTGTGTAATGGAGGTCAAAGCCATAAAAGGACCATAAATGAAATGCAAGGAGTAAATGCACAAACAACTTGACTTATTGAATTCACAATCAGTTGAATGGATGACAACCTAGACACCCTAGGACCACAAACCATCCAATGACCCAAGAAATCAAGAGAAAAGAAGGAAAATCAACAAGCAAATAAACAAAATGAAAAAGCAACTTTCTAGTCAATGAGAAGACGGTCTAAACAACTTACAAGGCAGAAATCAAGAGAGAAAGACACACTAGCCAAGATGTGGGGTGAACCCTAATCTTCACTTACAGGCATGGGTGTGACTTCCTAACTAACAACAAGCACACGAAGGGGGTTGGTACAACTGTTTCTTAGCATACCACGCTGATCGACGTGTCTGTTAGTGAAATAAGCGGGCTGAGCGAGGATGCAAAGAAAAAAATAAAATTTTCAAAAGTTGGGACCAGACTTACTACTGTGAATTTCAAATCTAGAGTAGTAAGCAAAGCAAAGTAGACCTAACTAAAGGGAAATGGTGAAACTAGAAAAGTTCACAAAAAACCATGAAATTCTCAATCAAACAAACAGAAGGATTGGGTCCCCAGTGGAGTCGCCAATTTGTGGTGAAGTAAAAGTCTAAGTGCAGACATAAACAATTCCTCTCGCCCAATAGCGGGTCTAGCCACATACAAGACATTCTATGGAATATTTCCTTAGGTTAGAACCAATTAAGAGGGCCTACCTCTTAGTACACTTATCCCATTTGGTGATGACCTTTCTTGCTCACTCCAAGTATCTTCCATTTCCTTCTTCAAACACCTGAAACAATTAAACAACAACAAACAACAACTGTGATAATAGATAAATTGTAATTCAACCTACTTAACAAGTCAAGAAGCATTAAGCCATAAATATGTGAGATGACACATTATGTAGGAAATCAATCAATAGTCGCATATATATTAAATCAAGAAGAGATTACACCCTTTGTCTTAACATTGTTGTTCTCCTCCGACAAAAATAGGTTCCCACATACTTCCGTTAGCATTCCATGGTGGCCTCAAAAATGATAGTTTTAAGGCTCTTCTGTTTAGTTTCACACTAAACCAAATTCACACTTCTCCCTCACACACAACTAGAGAGCTACAATTATGAATGACTTGCTGATTACTCCAAACTTAATTAGCACTAGCACACCAACAATAAGACTATCTTGTGTTTGGGAAAAAGGGAGGTTTATATAGCATGAATGGATTGGAGATGGTTCCTCTTCTCATGGGATAAGGTCTTATCTCTTGAGATAATTTCGTCCTAATAGGGGAAAAGAGCCCAAATTTACATCCTTGACTCCATCCGACCCAACCATTTACCAGACTTCCGTTATGAAGCTTCTAGAGTTGGAAGCTTCGGCTCCTTATTCAAAAAACTTTACAAAAGAGGATTGACGTGACTAGAACAAGACTCAGTTGCTCTGGTTGGCGCTAGGGACAATGATAATCCCTGCATATCAGTGCGAGAAGGACACTGATCATTAGCGCTGTCTTATAAACTAGGAAAAACAGAAGATTTTTTGGAAATGATGCAAAAGGGAATTGCTCTTCTCATGAAGAGGGACACAATGGGAGTTGATTCATGAAGGGAAGCATGTAGGGTTCATTGTATGATCTAAAATGATCATATGTCAAATATATGTAGAATTTCTTAATGCATTTAATGAACTGAATGTTAACTGAAAGTGCTTTTATATCGTGAGAATTGCCTGGAGAGGAATGAATTGACGATAGAATTAAAACATAAGCAAGATGAAAACATAAGTGAAAACAGGAAAAACACAATGATACCAGACAACAATATTGATTAGGGAGTTTGTCCCTGATGGACTATGTCTCCGGGTCCGCTTTCAAGATGGGCGACCACTTTATTAGGATTGAATCTAAGGAGGTCTATTACACAACAAATTTAGCAAATTGAATGTGCATGCAGGCACTTCCTATCACTATCATAAGAAAGATCTATGATTCATCTTTACAACACCTGTATGGTTCCCAATTCTGACTCTGAATGCTCTTGTTACACTGAAAATGAAAAAATAGCCTATATTCTCCAGAACCTGCACATAAAATTCAAACCACTTCCCTTATTCAATGAGAAAAACTGCCTTTTATAATCCCTGTAAATGCATTCGAACTCCTTATGCCCAAGATTGGCATGAATGCTAAATATAGGGTTTGCCATTATGTCATAGGGAACACCTATTTGATTTGTTACAAGGTCTTGTTATTTTTTTAACACCAAAAATACCTTTCAAAACCCACAAATAACTTTGGTTACACATAAACTGCAGGCGGTCAGCTAACTGTGCAGAGTTGATTGACCACCCATGTGAATAAGCTACTGCCTAACCACAGGTTGATACCTCATGATCACCTCTCCAGCGGTTCCGTTAATGGTTGCAGTGCATTCGCATGGTCACTGCCATGGTAATGTTCCTCCACCTGACTGTTATGGTTATCTGCCGACATGTCCACATATCCGTGCGGTCTACCCTCTCTACTCACATGAGTCCACTGTGGTTAGGTTCCCGCATGGTTTAGGCCCGGTGTTTGAAAACCCCAACGACTTATTCCCATTCGTTCATATGACACGGTTCTGACACGGTCTAAACTTCTGTGGGAACTATTTTATATAACCTCCCAACTACTCACATGAGCCCGTGGTTCCGATGTGGCTACGCCAGTGGCTAGGACTGTGTTTGTAATATTTTTATTTTGTATTGTATTTTAACATGGTTTTTACAAAGGTTGAGAGGGTTTTAGACTTAGGGAAAGGCCTTTTTAATGCATGGCTTTAGGAATAAGGTTAGGATTTAGGTATATTAGGATGAGGGGCTTAGGTTTAGTGTACTTTAATGCATGGATTTAGGCCTTTTATTAGGTTTTAGGTTTAGGACTTAACAAAATTTGTCCTAAAGCCCTTTTATACAACTTGTCACAAAGTGACATTTGCGACAAGCGTCACATGACGATACCCATGAACCAAAACACTGAATCGACACTGGATACAAATGAAGATTGAACGCTGATGAAGAACATGAGTCAACAACCAAACCCTGGTGAAACTGATGACAATCACATGTCGAAAACCAAGTACAAAACCATATCCTTCGAACACCATGAAAACCATTGACATCACTAGACGACCTAAACCATAAACATCATTGTCAAAGCTGAAGACACCAGACACTGAATGCTGATGATGAAAATGAACTTGTGCAACTGATCTGACAAGATCCTCCTGGATCAATCCTCTCCACTTGAAAGCTTTTGGACCACAAATTTTGACTTAAACAGATAGTAGGTGAGGGTATAGCTCCCTCACTCTCCACCTTGCCCTGAAGATGTACCAATACATTCAATCAACCACCTAAAAATGATGACCCTGATGATGCTGACCATGGTACATTTTGAATCAGTGACCTATTCCATCCATTTGTAGTATGAACAACTTGCAAAGATTGTCAAACAACCTGTTATGAACATGGTAATTGTCTTCTTTCCATGAAGTACCATGAATTAGTGATTCATACACATCTTTGAAAACAATCTCAATAGGATATTGTTCAATACTATTGACATGTATTAAAAATCTATATTTCAGAATGACAGAGACAATCAAAGATATTCTTGACATAAAACCAGCTACTTGACTTGATATGCTTTCCTAATTCTTGATTACTAAGTGAACTTGCTGCAATAAACCCATCAAACTGTAAGGTGAAAACTGCTGCAACTTAGTTTGATTTTGAAAGTATTGAAGTGGATATTGATTTGTTTGAATCACTATTTCCTTATTCATTAAATGATGTTTCCATTGATTAGCACTTTTTCCTGATGCATAAGTTTCCCTTAGATGTATTGGATACTTTGACACTCCTTTAAAAAAGGATTTTATGTGAAAACAAAAGGGATTCCTTTCCACTTGAGAAGAGGCTTCCAAACTGTTTGAAACATGAAATGGTGAAACAATACAAGAGAATAACATTGAATTTCCCCAATACTGACCTACATCCCTGTAGCTGATAACTTCCAAACTTGGACTAAATTGATTTATTCTGACATTAGGAAAAGGGGATTTGGACATCAACTGTAATTCATGTTGTATTTCCTGCTTATGAGTAAGATATTTGGTTTCTTTAAATAGAACTAGAAAAGTTTCTACCTCTTTGATCAAACTATTTTTAAGTTGACACTCATAACTTGAACAAACATCATGTCGATTCTTATGTTGTTCCTTTATACACATGATTACAAATCTCTTATTTGAACTTATTAATCACTTCATCTAATTAGCGACAACTAAATTCAAGTGAATTTTACTTTGATGTGCCCTGACAATAAATTCAACCCCATCTTTCTTAAGGTGATATTTGTGCTCTCTTCTATAAAATACTGCATTGCGATCATAAAGATAAGGAATCTCTAGGTCACCTTCCTAGGAAGTCCTGGTGACCTGAAGGGAGTCTCTAGGTCACCTTCCTGGATAATGAGCTGAAGTCGACAGGAAGTGATCTTCGTCGAAGGTGGGCCATAATGTTTCCCACATCATCGACACGAGACGAAAAGAGACAATATGTTTTGTGTGATATATCGGAGGGAGGTTGAGTATTCTTGCAGAGGCCAACTTCTCTTGAACATATCGGCGGCACAACGACGGATTTGGCAGTATTTGAGGCTAAATGATCAGGGGTCATGATGACAAGACGATGAGCAGATGAATGGTCAAATAGGATAACCCAAACCCATGGAGGCAATGTGAAGCGAGATGAGATGTCCCCACCCAGACACGAATGCAAAAAGTGCCATGTTCAAGAGCGACATACTGCCGATGACGACGAGTATGATTCCTTTATTCCCCCACCATTTCTGGCGAGTACCCCGGTTATTTTTGGATGGCAAGCTTGACGGGGATAGCATATGCATGAGAGGCGTCATTTCGATGGAATCCGATGTCATTAAGTTTTAACGAGTCTGACAAAGGAAGAAATTGGCGTCTTTTCATGTTTAGAGAGTTTGAAAAGACAGCGAAAAGAAGACTCCAGGGGTGTCCTTTTTTGTAAAGTTGTGTCTCTCGAGCTCGAAAAAAGTATAAAACGATGCTCGAAAGAACCGCCCGATCATTACGACCGAGGAGTACTTTTCGTAAGTAGTGACACCGATCCAAAAAAGTAAAAAAGCGATCGATATCACGTCATTTCGTCACAATTAACGAACCTGAAACGACAAAGGCCCGACGATCTTTTCGTTGTTATACGGTCGGAAAAGAGTTTAAAGACGATCGCCTCTCATTTACGTTTAGCGAGTCGAGAGGAATAACTCGGCAATCTTTTCATCTTTAAACGGTCATAAAAGAGCTGAAAGAAGACCTCCATTTTTATTCTCTTTAGCGAGTCAAAAAGGAAGAAATACTCGGCAATCTTTTCATATTTTACGAGTTAGAAAAGAGCTTAAAGGTGACTCGGGTATAGGTTCATTACACAAGCTTGAACCGTGGAGAACTCTGCTTGGATTCAGTTTCATGTTTACACAAGCTTGAAACGAAAAACTATGCTTGTTATAAGTTCGCATGCCCCCAGCATAATGACGCAAACGAGGTACATGCCCCCCAAGCTTCATTGCATTCAACAAAGTGGATGGAATGAAGGTTCACTTTCGAGATCTTGGAAAGACTCGACTTGCCTTTTTTTACGAGATCTTAAGCACAAGACTCGATTTGGGAAGGGGGTTGTTTCATTTTTTAATGAGGTTGACACAGTAAAAGAACTATCCTCATAACCCTTGTTTCATTTTTTAACGAGCTTGACACAAGATCAGGAACTATGCTCGAATTCAAGCCGTTTCATTATTTTAACGAGGTTGATACATTAGCAAAACTATCCTTGAAACTCCTTGTTTCATTTTTTAGGAGCTT
>APFE031720601.1:7509-20781 GCA_000404065.3 Pinus taeda | reverse complement strand
ATGACGCACATTAATTATGTGAAACTATGAGTGTGTAATTCTGTAAAATAAATATAATAAGATAATATTGGAATATAATATAAATTTAGCAAGGTAGTCTGTCAGTAAAATCAAAATTGTTATTAATATCTATATTGGAATTGGAATAATCTTCTCTAGGAAATTAGTGGTGGGAGCCAAGAATCAAAATTTTTAAATTTATTAAAAGTAATAGACCATTTTGCTAAATAAAAGTTTCTTATATATAAATGAATGCTATAAATCATAATGAGGAACTTATTAGAATTGGAATAATCTCAATCCTTAGGAAATTGTAAGAATCTAACTTTTTAAATTTATTAAAAGTTAATGCAATACACTACAGTAGTTGATAATCATTAAGACTAAGCATATGTTTAGCATATTCCCTTGAGAATCAATCTAGGCCCTCAATTAAAAAAATTAAAAAAATCAACATATCATCATCCACTTTAAGTTGTTATAAAAAGCCTTCACAAAAAATTAATTTCTTTATGTAGACTCAAAGTGAAATTAAAACACTTAATAAAATAAAAAATATTAAGAATAATGAAATAATATTTATTGCATGGAGAGGCGCTCTACAGCCCAATATATGAGGGAGATATCACAAAAGTTACATTAAAAAATATTAAAAAAATATGAGGGAGATTAAAAAAAATATTAAAAAATATGAAGGAGATGTTGTCATGTAACCTAACGTTATATTAAAAAAAATATTTAAAAAAAAGATATGCATCGGCTTGAAGATATATGTAACTATGTAACTAACGTTACATTAAAAAAAATGTGTTAGCGAATATATATTGTATACGCTCTGAAGATATGTGTAGCATCACTGTATATGTGTGGGCTAATATATATTGTATATGTTGAAGATATGTGTAATGTTACTTAAAAAAAAATAAAAATAATAATAATTCGATAAATTTATATTCTGTGGCTTTCGGTTGTGTGATATCTGTAATACTATAATAATAATAATTAGGAAAATTAGTAGGAGTGAGGGGAAATATTGAGTATTACATTTTAATTAGTATTTATCCCCACCCCTAGCCACACTATTTATTAGGTGGGGTGGTTATAAATATTGGGTAACATATAATATTGTAATATTATATTTTATGTAATCAATATATTTGTAACAATTAGTATAGATGTGTTCCATCTATAATTTTAATTAATAAGCCGATAAAAACTTAATATTTACAATATGACAAGATTTTTAATCATGAATATTTATCATGGATATTATTAATTTATTGGTAGGTGTTTTACAATACTATGGGCCAATACCCACAGGAGAAAGATAGAGAGGGAGAGGAGGGAAGAAAATTATAATACCATGGGCTACTACCATGGTTTATCAATACCATGGGCCATCTAGACTTTTGATTATTATGATATGGATCTGGAATTTTAATTGTTACAATACCATTGGTCAATACCATGTCTTATCAATACGACATGCCCAAAAACAAGAACTTATTTTTAAATAAAAATATTTTACAAATATATCAAATAAATTTTTAACTATTCATCATAAATAAAATATTTCAATGTCTACATTAAATAGCATAGTTTTATATAAAAAAAATAAAATATATTAAATAAATAAATTTTTATATAAATAAATAAATAATTTTTTATATTTTTATTTTTCAATAAAAGAGATATGCTGTATTTAATTGCATTCCTTAAATAAGACTTTTTAAGAGATTGTAGTTTATTCAATTTTTATATAAAGTTGACATATAACATTTTAACTAATAATAATCAAAATTAGATATATATATAGATATACACAAAGAGAGTGTCAAAGGAATATATATTTTTATTTCCAAATATGATTGGGGCAAGTATTACAGATTTAGTATGTGAAATACACACACACACATATATATATAATTTTTGTTATTAATATTTGAAATTTTATATGTCAATTTCATATTAAAAATTGTTTTCCCTTAAAGAACTTATTAATGGAATAAGAACTCTCTCCCTTATTTTATATCCATGAACTATCTCCCTATTATATAGTATATTTATATAATATTATATATATATAATAGGAAGAGAGTTCTTTTCCATTAATAAGTTGTTTAAGGGGAAAACCATTTTTAACATGAAAATTGAACATAAACATTTCAAATATTTAATAACAAAGATTAATATATATATATATATATATATAATATATATAATATATATATAACCCCAACTAATGTGGTTCATCCTTAAGAAAAAGGTAAAAAATCCATTAATTGAATTTTTCTTAGCAACTTGTAGTTGAGTTCATTCAAATTGACGAGCTTTATCAGCTAATTCCCCTCCATGTAGGTTTATAATATTAAATCTTAGACTTTTGTGATCCATATTGTAAATGACAATGTCTTTCAGATTAATCACATCATCGGGATTTGATCAAAAATTTCGAACCAGCTAATGTTCTTCATCCTTAGGACAAAGGTGAAAAAAATCCATCAATCAACTTTTTTTCTTAGCAACTTGAAGTCAAGCTCGTTCAAATTGACAAGCTTTATCAACCAATTCCCTTCCGTGTAGGGTTATAATGTTATATCTTATACTTTTGTGATCTATATTGTAAATGAGAATGGCTTTCATATTATTCACATCATTAGGATTTGGTCGACATTTCGAACCAACTAATGTGGTTCATCTTCACAACAAGGTGAAAAAAATCCATTAATTGATTTTTTCTTACCAACTTGAAGTTGAGATCATTCAAATTGACGAGCTTTATCAGCTAATTCCCCTCCATGTAAATCTTTTAATTTAAGATCTTAGACTTTTGTGATCCATATTGTAAATGAGAATGTATTTTAGATTAACCATATCATTAGGATTTGCTCAAAATTTCAAACCAACTAATGTGGTTCATCCTTAGGACAAAGGTGAAAAATTCCATCAATCAATTTTTTTCTTAGCAGCTTGAAGTTGAGCTCATTCAAATTGACAAACTTTATTAGCCAATTCCCTTCCATGTAGGGTTATAATATCATATCTTACACTTTTGGGATCCATATTATAAATGAGAATGACTTTTAGATTAATCCCATCATTAGGATTTGGTCAATGTTTCAAACCAACTAATGTGGTTCATCCTCAAGACAAAGGTGAGAAAATCCATCAATGATATTTTTTCTTAGCAAATTGAAGTTAATCTCATTCAAATTGAGGAGCTTTATCAACCAATTCCCTTCCATGTAGGGTTATAATCTTTGATCTTAGACTTTTGTGATCCATATTGTAAATGAGTTTTTCTTTCAGATTAATCACATCATTAGGATTCAACATTTCGAACAAACTAATGTGGTTTATCCTTAGGACAAAGGTGAAAAAATCCATCAATCGGATTTTTTCTTAACAACATGAAGACAAGTTCATTCAAATTGACAAGATTTATTAGCCAATTCCCTTTTTTGTAGGGTTATAATGTTACATCTTAGACTTTTATGATGCATATTACAAATGAGAATGTCTTTCAGATTAATCACATCATTAGGATTTGGTCGACGTTTCGAACCAACTAATGTGGTTCATCCTCAGATCAAAGATGAAAAAATCCATCAATCATATTTTTTCTTAGCAACTTGAAGTCGAGCTTGTTCAAATTGACGATCTTTATCAGCCAATTACCTTCTATGTAGGGTTATAATGTTAGATCTTAGCCTTTTGTGATCCATATTGTAAATGAGAACTTATTTCAGATTAATCACATCATTAGGATTTGGTGGACATTTTGATCTTGCTAATGTGGTTCATCCTCGGGACAAAGGTGAAGTGATCCATCAATCATATTTTTTCTTAGAAACTTGAAGTCAAGCTCATTCAAGTTGACAAGCTTTATTAGCCAATTCCATTTCGTGTAGTGTGACAATGTTAGATCTTAGGCTTTTGTGATGCATATTGTAAATGAGAATGACTTTCGAATTAATCACATCATTATTATTTGGTTGACGTTTTGAACCAACTAATGTGGTTTATCCTTAAGAAAAAGGTAAAAATATCCATCAATCGGGTTTTTTCTTAGCAACATAATGTCAAGCTCATTCAAAGTGATGAGCTTTATTATCTAATTTCTTTCCTTGTAGGATTATGATGTTAGATCTTAGACTTTTGTGATCCATATTGTAAACGAGAATGTCTTTTAGATTAATTACATCATTATAATTTGGTCAATGTTTCAAAACAACTAATGTGGTTCATCCTTAGGGGCAAAGGTGAACAAATCCATCGATCAAATTTTTCTTAGCAACTCGAAGTCGAGCTCATTCAAATTGACAAGCTTTATTAACCAATTCCCTTCCATTTAAGGTTATAATGTTAGATCTTAGACCTTTGTAATCCATATTGTAAATGAAAATGTCTTTCACATTAATCACATCATTAGGATTTGGTTGATGTTTCGAACCAAATAATGTGGTTCATCCTCAGGAAAAAGGTGAGAAAATCCTTACTCATATTATCATTTGTATTATATGTATATTTTGTACCATTGAAGTGTGATTTATGGGTATCTGACATTGTTGATCTACAACAGAGGTTTGAACTAAGATAATATGGTCTTATCCAATTCAAAGCCTCAGTCGCGTGGAAGAAAGGATATAATTGTGACTATAGTGTCCCAATCCCACGGATGCAAGCTCAAGGTTGCGACCAAGGAGCTAAATATAAGTTTTGGGCTTGTCCAACCATAGTAGCCCACATATCATCTTGAAGAGTTCGATAGTGGGTCCCAGTCACACAAAGGAAGGCATATGGGTGTGAATATGCCTTCAGATCACAAAAAATGAAGTTTTGTGCATGAAATTAGATGTTCACCTGGAGGATGCCAGTTCTACAGGTGCATAGAAGATAACAAAAATATTGGAGAGAAAGGAATTTTTAATGTTTACAATATTATAAATATGTAGATTGAACTTGTGTTTGCAGGTGACAGGGATACATATACTAAATTATGTTTAAGGTTTGTATTACAAGAGTTTGACATGATTTGGATGATTGATATAGATGAGTAGTGTTGGGTGTTATGACATGACTTATATTGGTATTTGATAATGGTTTTGTATTGGCCTTCTCATTCTTAGCAAATTGGTTGACGTGTTGATAATTGTATGCTTGGAACCTACATGATCTATCCTTGGTATATGAATTTGCATCTAGTAACATAAATGACTTGTATTATGATCATGAGAATAACTTAATGAAGTTTGATACTGTGTGATAATAGATGAAGTCAGGACTTGATATGAGCTCTACCTCTAACTTGGTCTAAAGAACTTGATACTGTGATATTGATGATTTTGATATTAGTTATGATCTACATTGATTTATGAAAAGTTGACCAAGTTGGTTTGGTAAAGTGTTATGCTTGTAGAGGGCATTGCAGGAAGAAACTCCCCAATCTAGATATCTCGGCATTGATTGTTATCTGGTGAAGCAAGGATGATGTGTTGATCCAAACCTCTACTTAAGAAATGTTCCAAGGTATGACCTTGGTTTTGGTTTTATATATTGAAGGCATAATATTGGTAGGTGATGAGCCTCTGATGATATAAGTAAGACGAAGATGGCTTCTAAATCTTGAAATAAGGAATCATGATATGATGAATCGGTTTATGAAATTGGGAAAAGATAATCTATATTGTAAAGCTATTGAAGAAGTATTGGAAAGAGAAAATGCAAATCCTTGGACACTCCTATGAAATTGGAAACCGACAGTTTATTGAAGCATTTTGAACATATGTCTATGTATATACATGATATGCATAGAACCTAAGTCGATTCATGATTAAGCCACTTCATACACATTGATTTTCTGCCAAGCATCCTTCGAAATATTTGCAGGAGATGACCTATTCATGGTTTGAGATATTCTTCCTATGATATATGATTGTATGGATATGCTGATGTTGATTGGGATCGTTATCGATTTGATGAGCACATATGAGTGTTGCCTTAGTATGAGATATGCCATGATGAGAGGTCTATAGCATGATTGAGGTTGAGTACGATGTTTCTAGCATAGCTAGCCATGAAGCAGTATGAAGAAGTGTTTGAAGAGATGTTTGAGAAAGTTATGAATATGACATGGATATATTGCGATGACATAGATAGGCATATAATCCCATATATATAGTTGGGATTGACATACTTTCATATATTGAGACAACAAAATTGTACGAGACAAGCCTTGGCTTGAGAAATCCTTGAGAGGGAGGAGGATTATGGTATTCTTGTGTGATTTATATGATTATTTATGTTCTAACATGATATTTGATTTGATGTCATGTATGAACACGATACAACTTCCACTGATACATGTTGTTTACCTGATATAGGTATGATGATATGAGTATGATGAGAGAAGTGTTAACTGAGGTATTGAGACAAGATCTTCCTCCCCTCTCTCAACTCCTAGGGTATGGATTTGAGATAGAGGGTTCCCGGGGTTGAGGGAAATTTTGACAATAGGGTATCACCTCTATATGTTACCCATAGGGTTGGAGTAATATCTCACCCTATCTTGGTCTTTGTAGAGTATACCGTAGTTGGCATCATACACACAAGCTAGGCTTGTTGGGATTGTTCCTCCCCGTCTGGCCAACAGTTGAGGAGGCTTAGGGACGTGATATCCTTACCTTTGGTAAGTTAGGTATCTCTCTAAATATAGTATTATGATGTATGTGTTCTACCACATGACTAAAGAGGGTCATTAATGGGAAGATCAGTAGTAAATAGAATGGTTTGATTAGTAGCTCCCCTATATCACCTATTGCTCGATATGCGGTCATAATACTAGCTCCACCATGAGGTTCTGGGTTGAGTAGTAGCTCCCCGAGGTAAATCGAGGTTGACATATGCTCCCTGGTGATATGCTCTTCAATGATGATACGGGTAGTAGCCCGCCAACAGATATTTTGGGTAGTAGCGCATTGATTGATATTCGGGTAGTATCCCATTGACAGATATTCTAGGTAGTAGCTTGTTGACAAATATTTCGGGTAGTATCATGCTCACAAATATTTTGGTTAGTAGCTCGCTGATAGAGATTTTGAGTTTTTTCCCAATGAATAGAGGGTGGTAGCTTATGTTCTCCTCCGGTAACAACTTCTTCTTCTTTTAGATTCAAAAATATCCGGCATATGAGAAGGAACAATTAGGAGATAAGAAGGAATAAGAAAGAGATGCACATTAATGAGTTGATATGATGAGATACTTGAGATGGGACGCATGATGATAGGAAGTGATGTTGATCGATGGTCAAATATTGGCAAGTGGACTTATCCCTAGTTGAGAGGGAGTGTTAAAATTATGAAACTATGGTAAAATTCCACTTTATACAACTCACATGATGGATAGAATTATTGCATTTAATTCCCCTTTTCGAGAGGACCAAAATCAACCTAAAGATCACCTTGTTTGGATAATTAGAAGTTGGATCTTTGAATTTATGTTCCCACTCATATATATTAGATGATGTTGGCCCTATTCATATGTACAATTGCACAAGTTGGTCTCAACATCAAGTGGACCTTCATGGAAGCGTATAAATAGAAGAGACCTCAAGCTCATTTGAACACATTGATCAAGCCATATTCTCTTCTCTTCTATTGTCTTGGTTTGATGGAGGAAGTTCACACAAGGGTATGAAACTACAAGGTTGAAGCTCGCACAGATCTAGGGTTTTTGTTTCCTAGTCACTGGCTTGAAACTAAGCATTATCGATCCCATATGCATGCACAAAGTGGTCAAGGGTGCATCTTGGAATCCTCATACGCTTGCAAAGTAGCATGAAGGGAGAGTCTTGGGTTTCTGAAGCAGATCAAGGAGTATCGGCCCTAACTGCACGAACAGAGTGGTTAAAGGTGCATTTAGGAAGCTTGAGATGGTCACACAGTAACCTAAAAGGTGCATCTGTACTCTCAGAAATAAAAGCATATACACAACGCCACTAGGAATATATTGGGGAAGGGCAGAGCTATTTATGGAATAGGAATTTTCATGAACTTCTTACATATATATCTATCTATATATATATAATTCTCCTAAGGAGCCCAATGCTTATTTTTTTAAATAATAAGAAGTCAGTAAAGAGAAGCATGTAATAACAATGTAAAAGAAACACATTTAGTTAGTAAAACGGATTTAATAAACTCTAAATTTGATCGTTGAATTCAATCCTATATAATTATATTATAAATATTTCAAAAAATTATATTACATATGGTAAAAATTGAAAACTATGTGACAAATCTTAGAAGTGAAATTTAAAATACAATCATGACGTAACAATGACGATCTAAAACTATGAGCTTGCAATGCTGATGAGGAGTTTGCATTTCTCATCCTGGTTGGTAAAAAGTATTGTTATTTTTGTTTTCTTTAAAATGTGGCAAATGCTTTCGTGTAAACAGATTTGATGCCCGTAGGTATGATAAATTGAGGATATTTCGTTTCATATAAATGGCGTGTCTTATCGATTGTAGGCTTGCTTTATAGAAAAGCAATGTTTCCAATACTTAGTATTGTGGGAGAGGTGTAGTTCTCATATAAATATGATGCGTTAGGTAAGGGTAAGGTGATTATGTCAAATTATTTAAAATAAAATTAAAATAATAATTGATTTTATTTTAGTAAAATGTATATGAGCTCAATTTTCTTATTTTGAATTTATAACATTCTAATTTATATGAATTTTTATTAATTCACTTTTAAATTTAATGAATTTTTAAGAGGCCATGGTATTAGAGTTTTAGGTTTATGAAAATTCATGGTATTGAGCTTATTTTACTAGCTTTAGGTTTATGAGAACCTATGTTATTAAGCTCCAAGTTTTTCACAACCTATGGTATTTATCCATGGTACTCATGTGGAATATAACCTATTTAAAGCGAGTCTCGAGAAATGTTACTCTAATCTTCATTTCACTCTTTTTCAATAGTTTTATCTTCTAATCTACACCTCCATAGCCACTTCTTTTTCTTAAATATTTCAATAACAACAAGAAGTTTTAGTTTTCATGTGGAAGGTGAAGGTAGTGCTAAGACCCCTAGTTGAATATCAACTAATTCTGAATATTATAATCATGAATAAGAGAGTGAGATTTATGCCTTTAAGAGTCTCAAAAGATTCTAAAGCCTACCCTCATAGTTCTTTATGCTTCCTAAATGTTGATCATCTTCTTTATTCTTTACTTTGTTGTCTCAAAAGTGCCCCTGGTGTAGTAGCGAATGAAGCCTTCTGATCTATTTTAATAAAATTTCCCGAATAAAATTCAAAACTTTTAAACAATCTTATTATTTCAACATTCCTTAATTCTTAGAGGATCGAAAAAGTAATATAATAAAAATTGGGAAGATAAAGTTCCCAATTCAAATTATTCTAAACCGATTCGAATCTTCCATATATTCAGCTTATTGATATACTCAGGGCTTTTACAAAGAAAATTTGCACATGCCTTAAACGTTAAGGATTAAAACAAGAACAAAATAAAATTTGGAAAGATAAACTTTATACCTCGACAAAGAGGAGAAGGGCTTTGAATTGGGGAACAATCTCGCTAGGGATGTCGGGTGTCACGCCCCCAAGCCTACGGTAGTCTTCCAACCGTGCTAGGCAAGGTGCGGCACCACCGGACACTTTCTTTTCACCAATGCTTATGTTCATGGACTACGCCTAACCACTTATTCCTACTTAGTTTGTGATTCTCAACCAAGTATTATTAATGTACCTTTATACTAATGAACACCCATACACATTCATTATCAACAACATTATACAAGAGAAATGCACAACAATATAAAGGGAGGGGCAACTCCCTTCAATATGAGTCTGCCCGATATCAATATGTTATACAATATTCACTTTTAAAATGCACAAGTTAAATCTTGGGAAACCCCAAATTTACACTTAGCCAATTTTTCAAAACTTTGGCAAACTCGGTTTCCCAGCTCGTCGGCACCTCCGCACAGTCGCCGCACGACTCACTAACCCTTCGTTCACCTCGTCGCATGATCGTGTTATTTGCTCAACTCGGGCGCGCCTCCAAGTTGCCACACACGGGCGCCTCTGCCCGAGACACACCTCCGTTCACAATCTAACCACTTCACCGTTTCATCGTGCACGGCGCCCCCTCACCCGGCCGCCCGTCCGCACATCCATCCGTTCACCCGTTCAACTTCACCCAATTTGCCACACGACTTCACCTGGGTCCCCACACGACTTCACCCGGTTCACCCGAACGACCTCACCCGGGTCGCCACACAACCTCGCCTGGGTCTGTTATAGACATTTTTGCGCACTTCAACCCCAATCACAAATGTCCGTAAATTGAGGGCTTTTAAGTCCCTAAAAGTGTTGTTTCACTGCCTAAAGGAACAAGGTCAACTGATTACATTATCTCCCAGAAGTTCTCCACTAAAAATTGCTCATAAATGGTCAAAAATGGACCATACTGAAAGCTCAACGCAAAGGGTGCGATGCATATCACCTTCCCAATGTACAGGGTGCGATGCATACTGATTTGCTCCTCTGTAGGGTGCGATGGTCAGGAATGGACAAATGGCAGGGACAAAAATGCGAGGTAGAAGATCATGGAATCTTCTGGAAGCTTCCCCTCTGACACTTGCCACTCCATGTTCGACCAGGGATGAGTAAGAGATCATCATTCTCCAAGTGGAAATAGGAACTATCAGAGAGAAGACACTAATCAAGATCCCAAAAGATGACTCACCTCTCTGTAATCATCCATATATGGATCCCTCATCACAGAGATCCAGAGGCTAGAATTTTGTATCTTATAGAGAAGTGTTGTTGGTATTCTGGTGTACATTATCAGTGTTGGGTGATCTAGCTTTGCTTGAGGTGAAGAAAGGCTTCATAGCTGGAGGATGATGCTGGGTCAGAGCACATGGTTGTAATCTTCTTGCTACTTTTCATCTGAATAAAGATATTCTTGTTTCCTTCCATATTCTTGTGTACTTGTTTATATATGCTTGTATAAGGTTAATTCACATATGATCCTGCATTATTTATGAATTTAGATCCTTGTTTCTTACATAGTAGTATGTTGTTGTGATTCCACAGGTCCTTTTGAAGCTGAGCAGAGAAAGAAGAAGCGGCAAAACTCTATCAAGAAGGAGAGGAAATCGAGCGCAAGACTCAGGGTGGCCCTCTTGGTTCTCCTCTCATCTATTTTCATAAAAGGAATCAATAGTAGACTTTGATTGTTTGTTTCTAAGATAGCCACCCATCTTAGTGGGAATAGCAGCATCCAAGTGGACACTATTCGCGGAAAAAAAAATGGCGACTCCACTCGGGGACGACTAGATTACTTGTTAGCCTATCTATCATTGTTTCTTTTATAAACATACAGATGGATCCTGAAGTCAAGCCAGCTAGCCTTCGAACTGTGTTTGTCATACAAATGAAAAGTAGATCAATGCTACTTCAGTCAATATCCGTGTTTTGTTTATGAATTAAACAATAGATTTGCAAGCAATCTAATTGCCCTAAGTGGTGGCTTTAGTAACCTCTTAGATCACCCCTATGTTTTACATACATTGATCCTTACTTATCCAGCCTAAACACTTGAACTAGATTGCAAACTGTGAGTGAAATCTCATTCAAAGTCTCGCACTGCTACCATCGCACCCTGCCTTCAAGGCAGCCTATATGCATCGCACTTCCCGAATGGAGTAGGTGCGTTGCATACTGAGTTCACTGTGTAACAGGTGCGATGGTCAAGGAGGATTGACTTTACCCTCCGACTGTGGACTTTTCTCACTGTTTTCAGTGTTATTTAGGAGTTTCGCTGTTTGTAGTCAGTGTACTTCTGTGAAAACCCCCTTCTCTTGCATTATTCCGCCTCCTTAGTGCAAAGAACTATAAATGTTTTTTATGTATTGTGCGTCGTTTTAGTTCTCTTTTGCAAAAAGTAACATAGTCGAACTGTCGCCTCTAGATCTGAGAGCGTCGTAGCTGTCGTTTTCATTTTTGGAAAGCAATTCCATTGTTTTAGACAGTCAATTATACAATTATTGTTGCATAAGATTTGAATTATCAGTTTTAAAGTGTCGAAAAAAAATTTCCATTTCAAAATTGCAAAGTGTCTCTCTTGCTTTCAGTTCGTTTTGAAAAAGAATTTTGTTGAGTACATTTGCTTTAACAGTAATTCATTTTTGCACATAGCTTTCTTAACGTCATTCACGCATTAAGAGAGCTGAAAAACAAATACATGCATGTGCATTTTCATTTTAAATGCTTGGCTTGATTTAGGACTGTGCATATTAGCGTGTGCTCTGTGCTCTGTGAAGAAAAGATTCTTGACTTTCTTCCCTTCAGTAGCTAGGATTTTCATTGCTGAAAGAAGATAAAACTGTTTATCATCTTAGACTGCATTTAGGAATTATACATACATCACGTGGTGAACCTGAAAGGCAAACTGTTAAGCAAGATCTACTTAAAATAAATCCAATGAATCTAACAACGCTTTGGAACTTAACGCACAACATCTAGAGGTCTAGGATAGAGACATATTCTGGCGTCGTAAAGCCTGGTAACTGCTGCTTTCAGTGTTGGTTGGGTGATTCCTCCACTCTGAGATAGAAAGTGCCAGTACGGGCTTGTGCTCCCACGTACCGTTGCGTATATATTGGGAGACCATAATAGGCTGCATCCTTTATCCTTAGGAATCTGTGTCTGCCGCCCTATCGATCGTAATGCACCGAACACAGCATTCGGGAAGATTGACTGTCGTACCGTAAAAAGTATTCTACAGTTTCACGATTGGTTTGGTAATCCTCTCTGCCTAGATCTCCAGAGAAGTCCATTTTGCTCCTTTTCATACCCCTTAAAGGAAAAGGTCCTCTGAGCGCTTGTCACTTCAAGCTCAACAAAAATCAAAGGCGACTAGAGTCATCTTTTGTTTTTTCTCGACTCTTTAAAATTGAAAAAACAAGTTGTGTCCAAGTGTCTAAAAATTTATTTTAATCGTAATAACGTCACAAATTCCCTCGTTGATCTTTAGGTTGAGAAAATGGAGTCTACCAACCAAGGATTTCCCCGTGAAGGAAATCCTAGTCCTTTCCTATCTTAGGGAGATGTTGGTCCACCCCATATGGCCACTTTGTCACTTCCAGGATTGACAATTGGTTTGCCAGTCTGGCTCTTCTCTACCTCTGTCGTTCAGAATCCCGTAATTCCTGAACAGTCTAATCAGCAACTAGA
>APFE031720583.1:2382-13764 GCA_000404065.3 Pinus taeda | reverse complement strand
TCATCCAAGAAATTTTCATTTATGTAATGTAAAGGAGGTTGCCCCCTCGAAGAGGCTGAATTCTAAGGCGTTGATCTATCTTTTCTATCTTTTCTTGAGCTGGTTTCATAACACTTCACCACCGTCAACGTATTATGATATCCTGGGTGAACCAAGTATGGCTTGACGTGAAAATCCCTCAAGATAAGCTTCTTGAGTTCACTATAATTTGGCACATAGATCGTATCCCTGAATCTCACTAAACCATCTGTCATGAGACGATAGTCTGCATTCTGATCACATGTACTTGTACTTGCACATGTACCTGTACCTACACATGTACCTATACCTATGCCTGTACCTATACTCTGCTATAACCTATGCATAATATCCATATACCTGTCATCCTGTTGTCTTGCCTGCAAGATCCTATTTTGTAAATATGTCCCATAAGAGCTCATAGCTGCTATATGATTGAGCTGTAATTCCTGCTAAGAGAATTTGCAACTAGGTTCTCCTTTCCCTTGATGTATCTGATCTCAAATTCAAACTCATTAAGGGTAGCCAACCATCTAGCTTGTCTGGCATTTAGATTCAGTTGTTCAAACTCATATCTCAACCCACTGTGATCGCTCATTAATTCAAATCTCCTGTCGAGAAGATAATGCCTCCACATCTTCAAGGTGTGATAATGCCTGCACTGTGTTTCCTTCAGTTCCACTTCCTCAAGGTCACTTAGGAGGTCGAATCATATCATGGTAACTTCTTGTCACATGTTTACCCCAGTTGGATGGTTAATTGGGTAGATGTGGGATGATCCAAATTGGATCATTATATTGTTTGTCATCCATCTCGACGCATTTGGAGTGGAAAAAGTAGAGGAATCAACTCACAGACCATTTTTACCAGCAAGATCCAGTTTGGAAAAATGGGGTCTGAAACCTTCTAGGATCATTTTGAAGCACCTTTTCATGCTATTATACATACAAAGAGTTTTCCAACTGTTCAAGAATCACATCAATCGGATTTTGTATGCAAAATTTATGCCACTCATACGTTGACCTTCCTATTTTCACACCTATAGTTCGGGAGGATGCCGCGTCAACCCCCATTATTCATGGAAAATGGGCTAGACACATGTTTGTGATGTAAAAGACTCTAAAAGAGTCTATTTTGTAACTCTAGTTAAGATTTGATGCAGTCAAACTTAATCACTAGTAGGCTATTAGGTTGTGTTATAACCGGGGCACTAGGAGGAAGAGGATTCCATTCTTCCAAGAGCATTTTGTTCCATAGTTGGGCAAAGATAGCAAAGAGAGATAGGAGGTAGAGTGCACAGAGAGGATCTGTGCATTGTAGCAGCCCATGGGCCATGGACATTACTTCTTTGTATATGCAACCATATTTCCAGACAGAGAGAGAGCGAAGCAACCTCACCTTCCAATTGGATTTTCTCCTAAAAGGGTTTCCCAAAGAGCATATCTTGTGTATTATGTGTGTGTGAGCTTATTTCGTTTCTCTACTTTTCTGCTTGATTTACTTTTACATGCATGCACTAATTATAGTTAACTTTATAGATATAGAAATTAAATAAAATTGTAATAGTGTAGAATCTCAAATTTTTAATATAATATTATTAGATTTATTGTGACGAACTCTCCAGTGGAATATCCACGACAGTTTATGAATCATGGGAGGAAGGTGTTACAGAGTGGTATTAGAGCATGGTTCACCCCTCGGTCTGGATGAGTTATGTGTTGGTCATGCATTCATGTCAATTGCATATGTGTTTCTTGTGTTGTAAGACCATGTGCTTGTTGCATTTGCATGGTGTTGATCATGGTTGCAGTGGGGTCACAATGGGAAGTTGATGGTTTCATTGTGGAGTGTGTCGTCATGAGTGTGTGGTTGATTATGCATTGTTATGCACATTAGTATTCACATGTGGTCAAGTGTACAGTGATGTGGTGGTTGTTGTCATGCATAAGGTCATGGTATGTGTAGTTGATATGGTCATGCATTAATGACTGGACTCTAGCTAGAATGATGGTTATATGGTTATCGAATTCTGTGTTATATTTCTATATGATGTCATTATTATGTTATACATGTATTGCATTGATTTTTTGATCATGTAAATGAGGTATCCTCCCAGAATTATGCTAAGGTACGTTGGTTTGTTGTGATTTGGTTTAGTTGAAATGATATACCTTGCAGGAAGAATATCAAAGATGATGGTAGACTACAATTCCCGAGACTCTCCCTATGGATAAAATGAGCAACATGGTGTTGGGCACTCTTCTGATTTGGTAGACACATTGAAAATTTTAAAGGTATAAATAAGGAGTTGTAAGGCAGACAATGACAAAATCATACAGGAAGAAGAGAAACAAGCTGAGATAAATGCAATGGTACTTTAGAGTTTTTCAGAATTGCAGCGACAGGGACCACTTCAGATCAACCATGAGCGGGAGGACATAACTGACGGGGCATATGGAAACATGTCTCAAGGTGAGTACATTTTAGATAGAGATGACATGATCAAAGATGGCAAGTCCTTGGATACTCCGGATAGGAGAGGTGATAAACACAAGTACTATAGGCATTATGATCATCATCGTTATCATCCTTATAAGAGGATTGATAGGGGATATTTTCCAGACGATTTTAAGAAATAAAAGCCACTTACATTTGATGGAGAGATGAAGAAATCACATGATGTAGAGGTATGGTTTCTTGGTATGAGGAAGTTCTTCAGGTTGCACGATTATTCAAAGAACATGAATGCAAAGATAACCATTTTCAGTCTTAAAGGTAAAGCATATATCTAGTGGGAGGATGTGAAGAATTTTAAAGGTATTCGAGAGGATGACTTGACTTGGAATGAGTTTGAGAGGCTCTTCAAGAAGAAGTATTATCAAAAAGGTACTATGATGACAGAGCTAAGGAGTTTTATGAATTGAAAATGGGTTTTGTGATAAATGATGAGTATACTAGCAGGTTCTTGGAGCTGTTGAGATATGTGCCTTAACTCAAGGAGGAGAAGGCCAAGGTTCAAAGATTAAATAGTGGACTTCCAATAGCATATAGAGACCTGATTGAGTTCGATGAGCCTAGATTGTTGGAGGAGGCCATCTGAAAGTTGTAACATTGTTATGAGAAGTCAAAGCGCAGAGTTGAGCCTAAGTGTAACTTGAAAGGAAATGAGAAAGTTAAAGGAAAATGGCCACCAAAGCAAGGAAGACTTAAAGATGCAAGTGAGAAAGAAAATGTAGTCCCTTACAAGAAGTTCAATACGGTTGAGAAGGGACACTGAGAGCAACAAATTAGAGGTGATGGTAGAGCACCATTACAATGTTGGATATGTGGCAAGGATAATCATAAGAGGGATTATCCACAGTATCAGGGTGGCAGACCCCAGATCTATTGTGCTCAAGAGGCGCATACAGTTGGGGATGTTGGCCATAACATTCCTCATACTTGTGTAGCTATGGAAAACAGGCAGGCAAATCATCATGCATCTATCATTGAGATGGATGGTAAGCTTTGGGATCAAGTTGTTTCAGTTTTGATTGATCGTGGATCTAATTATAGTTATATTAATCCTGATATGGTGGATAAGTGTGGTTTGAGAAAAGAAGTTCACACAGAATCTTGGTTGGTACAATTGGCTACAGGTACAAAAAAGAGAGTTCACCATAGAGTAAGAGCTTGTGAACTTGAGTTAAATGGTATGTCTACAACATTACATTTAAATGTACTACCATTGGGATCATATAACATGCTTTTCGGTATGGATTGGTTGTACCTTCACAGGACCAAAGTGGATTATTTCAACAAGGCCATTGAGTGCTTGGATGATAATGCAGAAAAGAGAATTTTGCAGGGAAAGAAGGAGATTACATCAGTGAGGATGGTTACCACTATGCAGGCTAAGGGTAGTTGCATAAAATTTTGTGTGGTGTTTGCAGTATATATATCTAGTGACAAGGGTAAAGATGTTGAGGATGCATAAATATTCAAGAGGTACCATATATTGCAAAAATATCAGGATGTGTTTCCAACAAAGATTCCAAAGTTACCTCCTCACAGGGAAGTAAATTTCTCTATTAAGTTGGTTCCAGGGGCAACACCAGGATCGAAGGCACATTATAGGATGAGTATCCCATAGCTAGTAGAGTTGAAATTGTAGTTAAAGGAGATGCTTGAAAAGGGGTACGTTAGGCCAAGTGTATCACCTTGGGGTGCACCAATGTTGTTCGTAAAGAATAAAGATGGTACTCTCATATTGTTCCTTGATTACGGGCAACAACCGAGGATTGATGATTTGTTTGATCAGTTGAAGGGAGCAACAATGTTCTCTAAGATTGACTTGAGATCAATATACCATGAGGTATGCATCAAGGAAAAGGATATCTACAACACTTCCTTCAAGACCATGTGTGGGAATTATGAGTTCATTGTACTTCCATTTCATTTGACTAATGCTCCAACTACTTTATGTGTTTGATGAATAATGTGTTGTGTCCTTATTTGGACAAGTTTGTTATTGTATTCATTGATGATATCTTTATATACTCCAAGAATGAAGAAGAGCATTCCAAGCATTTAGCATCAGTTTTGAGATTGATAAGAGAGCATCAGTTGTATGCCAAGCTTAGAAAGTGCAACTTCTTTCAGACAGAGGTGCATTACTTGGGACATGTTATTTCCAATGAAGGCATAACAGTAGATCCAGAAATGATAAGGGCCATCATGGAGTGGGAAGCTCCTAAGAATGTGGATGAGGTGAGATCATTCATGTAATTGGCAGTTTACTACATGAGGTTCATAAGGAACTTCTCACGCATTACATATCCTATGACATCCTTGCAAAGGAAAGGTAAGAAGTTTGAATGGACAGAAGAATGTGCAACTAGTTTTGAGCAACTGAATCAGTTGTTGACCAATGCTCCAGTCCTTAAGATTGCATATCCGAATAAAGAGTTTGTAGTGTGTATATATGCATGTAAAAGAGAACTTGGTGGAGTCCTTATAAAGGGGGGACATGTGGTGTGCTATGAGTCCATAAAGTTGAATGAGCACAAGCAGAACTACGTGACTCATGATCTTGAGTTAGCATTTATTATTCACGCCTTGAAGACATGGAGGCATTATCTTCTTGGAAGGATATTTGTATATATGAGCGATCCCAGTGGGTTGAGATACTTGTTTGACCAGTTGAATCTAAATGTCAAGCAAGCTAGATGGTTGGCTACCCTTAGTGAGTATGACTTCGAGATCATGTATATTCAGGGAAAGGAGAACCAAGTTATAGATGCTCTTAGCAGGAAGGTACAAGTGAATCATATAGCATATATGAGCTCTAATGGGACAAAATTACAAAATAAGATCTTGCAAGCAGGACAGCGGGATGACAGGTATATGGAGATTATGCACAAGTTACAACAGAGTACAAGTACTTGTACATGTGTAGGTATAGGTGCATGTGTACGTATAAGTACATGTACATGTACAAGTGTAGGTACATGTATAGGTACATGTACAGGTGATCAGAATCTAGATTATCATCTCACGACAGATGGTTTGGTGAGATTTAGGGATAGGATCTATGTACCGGATTGTTATGAAGTCAAGAAGCTTATCTTGAGGGAGTTTCACGTTAAGCCATACTCGGGTCACCCAGGATATCAGAAGAAGTTGATGACGGTGAAGACATTTGTGGCTAGATGTTTGGATTGTCAGCAGGTAAAGGTAGAATGTAAGCATTTAGGTGGTCTACTACAACCTATTCTAATTCCATAATGGAAATGGGAGGTCATTTCCATGGATTTAATTACAGGTCTTCCGAGGACAACAAGACAACATCATTCTATTATGGTCGTGGTCGACAAGTTGAGAAAGGTATCTCACTTCATTCCAATGAAGACTAAATATTCATCTAGTGAGGTGGCACAGGTTTTCATTAGGGGGATCTTGAGTTTACATGGTGTTCCGAAGAAGATTGTATCAAACATGGATGCAAAGTTCAATTCCAAGTTTTGGAAGGAGTTATTTGCAGGTTTGGGTACAGAGTTGGCCTTCAGTACAACTTAATTATCATCTGCAGACAGATGGATAGACAGAGAGGGTTAACAGGATCTTGAAGGATATGCTAAGGATGTACGTCATGTACCAGTAGAGAATATGTGAGGAGTATCTTCCATTAGTTTAATTTTCATACAACAATTGTTATCAGTAGTCATTGAGGATGAGTCCTTTTGAGGCATTGTATGGGCGAAGTTGTAAAACTCCCATCAATTGGAGTGATCCAGTGAGCATGATACTTATTGGACTAAATATGTTGACAAACATGTAACAGGAAATGTGCGTTATAAATAAGAATCTAAAGGAATCAAAGGATAGACAGAAGAGTTATGCAGACCAACACAGGCCATTCAAGGAGTTTCAGGTTGGGGAGGATGTGTATTTGTGCTTCAAGCTCAAGAAGAGCTCTTTGAAGATTAGATAATGTGCCAAGTTGGAACCACGATGTTGCGGACCTTTTGAGATCCTTGAGAGGATTAGACCAGTGGCCTATTGACTTACACTGCCTCCAACAATGAAAGTCCATGATGTTTTCCATGTTTCATTGCTTAAAAGGTATATAAAGGATGTTGATCATGTTATTGATTAGGTCTGTGTTATAGGTGGAGCAATAAGGAGAATCCCAGCTGGAGCCTTAGTGCATATTGCAGCAGAAGCAGATCATGCTCAGGAACAGAGCCATCGAGTAAGTTAAAGTGCAGTGGAAGCACTTTGGGCCTGAAGAAGCTACATGGGAGATGGCAGATCATATGCGGGCCATGTATCCTTCTTTGTTTATCAGTGGAGACAAAGTTGTTTTGTTATAATGTTCTTTATATGTTTGGTATATGTTTTGTTATGTTTTGGTATATGTTCATATGTATATGGATGTAAATACTGCCATGAGATGTGTTATAAAGCTCCAATAAGTTGTATGGTTGTTATCTTGCCATGTTGTCATGATGTTTTTCTTTTGAGCAGGTCATTCATTGTCAATACTACAACGAGCTAAGTTATAAAGCTCCATCAGTAGTATGTTTGATTTTCAACAATTTTGTCGAGGTCTTGGTGTGGTTTAACACCGAGGACAATGTTCCCCAAGGGGGAGGGGTTTGTAACAACCCATAGTTAAAAGTTCATAAAATAAAAGTTAATAAAGGCAAAATACGACCACGGTTAAGGGATATGTATTCCAAGCTAAATGTTGGAAAAAGATATCCCAGTGGGCATCATTGAATGTGTCTATGGCTAAGGGAAATTGTAACGGAAATGGCTAAGGCATTAAAAAAGGAAAAAAAGGTATTTTGGCACATTTATCTATGAAAATAAAGGAAATTAGGAGAAAACGAACGTGAAAGTTCGCAGGTTGCAAGTGAGGAGGAAATTAAAGGAAAATAATGGAAAATGAAGAAAATAGAGGTCTCATTGATAAAAAGGATTTTGAGGATCACTTTGGAACTTTTGGTCAGTTCAGTTTTGGAGCTCTCTCACTATTCTCTCTCTCTCACCCTTGGACAATTAAAGTTTTCTTGGAGCACTCTAGCTTTGGAGCAAGGAAGGGAAAAGCAAGCAAAGGAATGACAAGGAATGGAAATGAAAGCAAAGATCAAGCAAGGGGGAGCAAGATCAAGCATCTTCAACAGGACCTCTTGCAGGTAACATATTGCGTGTGTGATTTCCTAGCTGATTTTGACTTGCATGGTGTTTCATGTTGGTATATGGTTCTCTTGTTGTCGGTGGCATGGTTTTGTCAGGTTATGACAATTGCTTTCATCCTAGCCTTGCCCTTTTCTGGATAGCCATGATGTGATGGGATTGTTTTCTCGGTTTTGAGCTTTGGAATTACCGAATGGTTTTAGAATCCGGGCGGAGGTGGCCTTAGGAAAATTCCCAAAGGCCTAGGAATCCCTTGACCAATTTTGGCGAGATACATGGTAAAGCCTGAGGGTGGAGTCTTGATTTAGGGCCTAGTAATCTGAAGTCGACTGAAGTAAATCCTAAGAGACTAGTGTCTTGGTTTAGGGTCTAGTGATCTGGTTTGGATTGCGGTAAAGCCTGAGAGACAATGAGATGAAAATTTCCTTAAGGATAGTGATGGACTTCGAAGGCATTCCTAGCTTGATTTGGTTTTGTGATCTCAATGTTGGTTTTGGTGAGATCACCGTTTGGTGAGGGTGGAGGTGGTTTAACCTATAGATTCCATCAGTTGATTTTGAATTGGTTATCCATGAGACCGCACATTCGTGCTTGGAATATGGCACGAGGGTGACTAGCTGAAAGAAATATTTGGTTCAACCATGTCTACGGTTGGGTGGTACGTGAATGTCCCGAACCTAGTTGGCTTTTCCTATGATTAATAAAAGCTAAGCTCTCTTGCTTTTGTATTTGTTAATATGTGGCTTTAATGGTTGTTATCTCATTGTTGTTTACATGGTTTAATGTTGGTTATAAGCATGGTTATATGATTGGTTATTGTCATGGTTATTTCATGTATTTACTTGTAATTGAAAGGATAATGGATTCAAGACCTAATTAATGTCAAAAAATTAACGAAAGAGGGTGGTGATCCTTCTTGTCAAGTCTCATATGGGTTATAAATCATTTATGTTCTATCTTGTATTCATTTCATGTAGATTGCATTAATGCCAAGTGTTTGACAGAATATCAGTCCCGGTTGAAGATGTTCAAGCCTAGTCATGGAGTTAGTTTTTGATTTGTAAGTCTTTTCACCATGTAATTCATGGATTTTGAAAGATATGGTGGTTTCTGGCCAATGACCTGGATTATGGGCTTGAAAATTGGCACAAATATGTAGAAATTCTCATTGTAGATCACCTGATAATGCAATATACTAAGCAAAATACTTGATCTACTTATGCAAACAAACTTGCAGAAGCTTAATTGATTTTGAGCAAGATCAAATAGAACAAATATAACAGAGAATGAGAAATCAATCACACATGAACACATAAGAATACTCTGGGGAAAGCCTCAGCTAAAAACCCTACTATCTGTATTATCATACAAGTGGAAATATCTCAGGATTACATAAAGCTTTAACTCACAAGCTATCTAGCTCTCAGTACAATCCCTCAATGATGCTCATAGACTGAATAGACAACATATATGTCTTCCTCCAGTCCTCCAAGCCTCCTATTTCCTTGCGCAGTTTCTCCTGGGTCCTCCAGTTGCAACCTGTGTGATTCTCAACTCACACACAACATTGACCTCTGAAATAATTGCACAATCCTGAAGCAGTTAATTCCTTCTGCATGAATGAGTTTCCTATATAGGAAAATTCCTCCATCTGATAGTACATTGTCCCTTCCTTTGATCTCAACTGGGTCTATGTCTGAACTGACATGCATGAGTTATTTATGAGAGAATATTCAATTATCTGAAGTACACTAGTTACATGCATGCATGCATTAACTAACTGAACTCACAATCAATTCCACAAACTGTTGGAACTAATCTAACTGGACTTAACTCAGTTAACTGACTAACTAATTACAACTCAAAGAACAACTCATCCTGATCTCCTTAATTAAGGGATAACTTCCTTAATCAAAGGGATAATTGTTGCATGGCTTCACATAGACTTCATGTTTGATTTTCTCCAACTAATTAACTCAAGATGAATTAATTAATTATTTTTCAAACAACTGCTAAATCAAATTTGAATTTTAATTCTCAATTTTAGTTTATGGACTAACTAAAATTGGAATGTATCCCGAAATGCTATTTATAGAAATGCTATTTTTAGCATTTCTATTTTGTCATTCCTTGTTGCTATTTCCAACGCTGGTACCTGAAATGTTATTTATAGTATTTCTATTTTTAGCATTTCTTGTTGCTATTTTCATATGGGTTATCAATCATTTATGTTATGTCTTGTATTCATTTCATGTAGATTGCATTGATGCCAAGTGCTTGACAGAATGTCAGTCCCAGTTGAAGATGGTCAGGCCTAGTCATGGAGTTTGTTTTTGATTTGTAATTCTTTTCATCATGTAATTCATGGATTTTGAAAGATACGGGGGTTTCTGGGCAATGACCTGGATTCTGGGCTTGAAAAGTGGCACAAATCTTGGAGTCACAGGCACAGGTATGAGGAGAAAAGTCGTTAGGCGCATGCATACCCATATTGTGCATGCATCCAAAGGTTTCCAAACACACCCTTGTCCATATCAAGGGAGAATCTAGGGGTTTAATGGTCTAAAAGCTCAGTGGGACCCAGGGGTTGTTCAGAGAATGACTAGGATGCATTATGGGAGTCTTGTAGCAGGTGCAAAAGGCCTTGTATGGTCTGTTTCCGTTGGTTCCACTTCCTTAAGGTCGCTTAGGAGGTCGAATCATATCATGTTAACTTCTCGTCACATGTTTACCCCGGTTGGCCAGTTACTTGGTGTTATAGACATTTTTGGGCACGTCAACCCCAATCATAAATGTCCATAAACTAAGGGCTCCTAAGTCCCTAAAAGTCCCTAAAAGTGTAGATTGCATTGATGCCAAGTGCTTGACAGAATGTCAGTCTCGGTTGAAGATGGTCAGGCCTAGTCATGGAGTTTGTTTTTGATTTGTAATTCTTTTCATCATGTAATTCATGGATTTTGAAAGATACGGGGGTTTCTGGGCTTGAAAAGTGGCACAAATCTTGGAGTCACAGGCACAGGTATGAGGAGAAAAGTCGTTAGGCACATGCATACCCATGTTGTGCATGCATCCAAAGGTTTCCAAACACACCCTTGTCCATATCAAGGGAGAATCCAGGGGTTTAATGGTCTAAAAGCTCAGTGGGACCCAAGGGTTGTTCAGAGAATGACTAGGATGCATTATGGGAGTCTTGTAGCAGGTGCAAAAGGCCTTGTATGGTCTGTTTCCGTTGGTTCCACTTCCTTAAGGTCGCTTAGGAGGTCGAATCATATCATGTTAACTTCTCGTCACATGTTTACCCCGGTTGGCCGGTTACTTGGTGTTATAGACATTTTTGGGCACGTCAACCCCAATCATAAATGTCCATAAACTAAGGGCTCCTAAGTCCCTAAAAGTGTTGCTTCACTGCCTAAAGGAACAAGGTCAACTGATTACATCATCACCCAGAAGTTCTCCACTGAAAACTGCTCATAAATGGTCAAAACTGAACCATACTGAAAGCTCAATGCAGAGGGTGCGATACATATCACCTTCCCAATGTATAGGGTGCGATGCATACTAATTTGCTCCTCTATAGGGTGTGATGGTCGGGAATGGACAAATGGCAGGGACAAAAATGCGAGGTGGAAGATCATGGAATCTTCCAGAAGCTTCCCCTCTGACACTTGCCACTCCATTTTC
>APFE031720576.1:0-38704 GCA_000404065.3 Pinus taeda | reverse complement strand
ATAGATACATCCTCACGGCAACAGATTATTTTACTAAATGGGTAGAAGTAGTTCCTCTCAAGACAGCCAATTCTGAAAATATTATTGAATTCATAGATCAATTTATAATCACTAGGTTTGGATTGCCATCGACTTTAATGTTTGATAATGCATCATACTTTTCTGGAAATACAATGACTGAATTTGCACTTAAAAGAGGGTTCAAACTAAAATATTCGGCCAATTACTATCCGTAAGGTAACGGGTTAGCTGAGTCGACAAATAAAAACCTAATCAGGATTATTAAAAGGACAATTGACCAGAATCAAAAGAATTGGCATAAAGCTTTGGTAAATGCTTTATGGGCAGATAGAATAACGAAAAAAGCTTCGATCGACACTTCTCCCTTTAATTTAGTTTATGGGAAAAAAGTGGTTCTTCCAACTCACTTAGTCATTCCCTCCTTGTCTTTAATACAATACATTGATGAAGTACCTACTTCCTCCATACAACTAAGACAAATGGAAATAATTAAATTAGAAGAACAACGAGAACAAGCTAAGAAAACCCATGCTCATCATCAAGCACTAATAAAATCCTCGATTCAAACATAATGACCAGAAAAATTTTTCAAATGGGAGATTTAGTTTTTAAATGGGATAAGGCACATGAAGAAAAAGGCAAACATACGAAATTTCAAAAGATGTGGCTTGGTCCTTTTCAGATTGTTGAAGTCATATGTCCATCAACGTTTGTCTTACAGGATTTAGCAGGTAGAAGGGATCATTTGCCTGTTAATGGACAAATCCTTAAAATATATTTTCCATGGAAGATTATTCTTCTATTTTGTAGAATAGTTTTTCTTTTCTTTTTCATAAATAAAAACAGTTGTAAATGGTTACTATAGGTATTCATGGGAAAGACACCAATTCTCTTTAAGATTTTGAGCTTTCCGCTTGTATAAATGGAAATTTTTTTTTTTAGAATCTGATCTTTATTATTGACAGATACAGTTAAAAAAACTTTAGCCTAGATATGATACTAGTTTCAACTTCAAAAAATTTGACGAAAGCAACCTTTAGCAAAGAAATTGTTTTATCAGCACAATGAAAGGTATCAATAACAAAATAAAGATTCTTTGTAAAACAGCTGTTTTCAAACTCTATTATTGTTGTCTAGAGCTTTCTTAAGGAAAACAATGACTTCCTCCCTGATTAAAGAAAAATCGCAGCATTCAGAGGAACAATCCAAGAAACACTATATCTTAAAGAATAAGAGGTCTCATCCGGCTTATCATGATTACAGATATTATAACTTGCTGACTTTGCCAATACTATCCATCAAAACAGGGCAATGACTCAAGATTGTTAAAATCAAAAGACAAGGGGTCTCATCACGAGCCAGCTTGTTTAGCAAGAGTGTAAATCAAGTGAATGATTGTGTCACAATTTGGCTACCAAACCAAGACATTGTTCTTTAAGAATAAAAAAGAAAATCAAAGAAAAAGTGTCAATGTGGGTTTTTCTTTGAAAGTTGTAGATCACCTTAACCAGGATAACGGATCATTGCTGGGTAACAGGTAACCTTGTCGAGGCTATGGACGCTTGCTGGCAGCAGAGGCTCTACCTATGACAAATGAGCATATTTTAAAAACTGGCACACAGAGAAAACTTTATTTTATCTTTACAAGACCAAGTAATGGCTGATGTAAATACAAGGACAAGCCTAAGGAAGCAAACAAATTAGAATAAAAAGAGGTTGAAACAAAATGTCATTGATAAGATAAGGCATAATGTACTCCATCTGTCCATAACAAAATTTAGATTTATGAAAATTTTTCTGTTTTGGAAGTTAAGATTCAATAAGAAAAGCAGAGATAACTGGTTCTTCCAAGTGAATCACCATTGTTGTGACCACCAACAACCCCCCTCCTTCTTTAGTATTAGCAATAACATAAAACAAGTGGGGACCCTTAGTAAAAAATTCAAATTTTTTTTGTATTATACTCCTTAAAAATATATCGCATCGCAAGAAGAGAGTAGAACATTTCTTTATGAGCACAATAAAAACTGCGAAAAAGCGACGCGAAATTCATCGCATCGCATACATTAAGAAGCGCCCATAAATGAAGATCTTAAGAAATCTCCGATGGCCAATATACGACATCGCATGTCGCAACACAGCATAAACAACACACAATGATTTAACACAATCTGCGATCTTGCGATAAATGCGATGCTACGATGTTGCGATGCTACAATCTGCGATCTACGATATCACAATCTTGACAAAATGCGATAACGCGATAACGTAATGCAAGTTGCAGAAATCGCCCATCGCAAATTTTCCTCGGCTCAACATTCAAGAAAATTTGTCAGTAAACTAAAAAATTGGATGCGCACCTTAAAGAAAATTAATGAATGTACGCCAAAGTGTTAATGAAGGACAGTTTTGTGTTTGTCGAAGAGTCAGTTCACAATGGGTGGCATTATTTTATGCATTCGTAGAGCTTAGAGCTTTTGCGTCAATATTTATTGTCATTACTCTTTTCGTTTGCGTGAACTGCAGGAATAAAAAAAAAAAATAGGAAACATCTAAAGAAAAAGGGAAAATGTCAACGCTCGGAGACAGAGAAGAGGTGCCCTCATAAACGGAACTGCGGATTCCAGAGCATTTCTGAACAGATGCTGACATCAATAGTTGACTCAACACTCAGGGTCAAAATCTCACAAAAGTAGCATGTTTACAAAAATCCTAAAGCTTATACTCGGTAAAGGAAAAGGTGCTAAAGGCGAAAAACGCACCAGAAAGGCCAGGATCAAAGAACGGAGGCAGTTTTCGATGCGCTAAGAAAATTGTTCAGAAAGAAAGGTCCCTAACTTGCTTAGTCATTCGCAAGTCCGGAAATCAAGATAGCAAAGGCAGAAGCAATTTGAGGGAAATTTTGGTCATTACCAAGTATATATGCAGTTAATTCACCTAGCCAGAGGATGATTCCCAAAAATATCTTCTAGTTTACTTTAAAATGGTGCCAGCGCTTGCCATTTCTGTTTGCTTAACTCAAACAAAAGCAGAAGGCAACCAACTGACTCTTCCCAGGCAAATGTTGAATTCTTGCAACATTAAGGAGCAAAAGCAGAAATAGTTAGGAATTAGATTCGATTTTTTAGAAATAAGTTTGCTTAGAAAAAGGGCGGTCATTTAAACCGTATCCTAAATTTATGTAATTAAGTTATTTAGTCAGCAGTATTTAAACTCTTCTCATGCATTTAGAGAAGGGTCCAGAAATTTGTCAAAAAACTTGTCCTCAGAACATGCACTTTCGCACCCTCAGAAGAGGTTTTGATGAATGAACGGATCAAGATTTATTGATGTTTGCATTTAATATCTGCTACTGATGTTGCACTTCTGTACTCTTAGTAGATATTAGAACAAGGAGAGATAAATCATTGTTGCTTGAAGCTTATGAGTAGGACTAGTCATAAATGGTACTTTTATCTCTTGACCATTTCTGCTTATATTCTTAAAGTAATATACAGTTTTTAGTTGTTTATATGTTATTACATGAATGTTTGTGTTACCATTTGGCACTTTTCTACGGTGGAACCATTTATTTATGTTTAATGTGTGAATAACTTATTATGCGATATGCTGTTCACAACTGTTTTTCCTAACTTTTTATGCAAAGTGGTTCATCTTAGTTGATTTCCATTCTTATAATCGCTGAATGATCTTTATTACCAGTTATTATTTGAAATCTCTTTAGATCGCATAATAGAAGAATTACATCCCGGGTTAGCATAGATTAGATGTGTTGTTTTCATTAGATTACAATAGCATAGAGTTAGATTAAAGTAGTTTAGATAGGAACTTTTAGATCAGCAACATCCAATTCTGCACACACACACACACCCTTATATTGGGAAATTGGTCCCATTATCCCCAATTGGACCCGCTATACCAAACGGATAAGGAGCTGCCAACCAAGGTCCAGACTGGGCAGGTATCCCCCTTGTTTTCGACCCGATTTTCGGGGCTTCAACAGGATGTTAGATTCGATGAGGAGAAGGCCATACAAGTTTCCCTTGAGAGGGTGCTTGAGCTACATGCATATGAGGATATTTTAGCTCCTACGGTTGAGGAACCTCAAATTGATGTGGAGCAGCCCCATGCAGAGGATTCGAGAGTAGAGACATCCACTCAGGTAGAGTCTTCCAGAGAGGGAAGAAAGAACACTAGAGATGCTGATAAATTGTTGGATGATGCACAGGAGAATGTCGGACCACCAACTTCTCAGTGTAGGCAGAGGAGGTCACTTGAGAGGTACACTGGATACATGACTCTTATGGGAAAATGTGTTGTGATGGAGCCATATTCCTTTAAGGAAGTAGTGCAACAACTAGATTGAGTTGATGCCATGGTGGAGGACTGTGACTCCATAGTTCGTAACAGTGTTTGAGATGTCATCTCGAGACCCGAGGACAAGTGAGTGGTTAGCTCCCATTGGCTTTACAAGGTAAAGCAAGTTGCAGATGGTAGTGTGGAGAAGCATAAGGCTAGATTTATGGCCTGTGGCTTTTCACAGGTGGAGGGGATTGCCAATGATGAGACCTTTTCTCCTGTTGCAAGGTACTCGTCAATTAGATCTATATTGGCACTATCAACAAAGATGGGTTAGAAGATACATCAGATGGATGTGAAGATAACCTTGTTTAATGGCATGATTGAGGAAGAGGTGTACATAGAGCATCTTGAAGGTTCTGAGATCTTTGACCGTGAGTCACATGTGTGCCTACTCAAGAGAGCGTTTTATGGGCTGAAGCAAGCACCTCATGCTTGGTACACCATAATAGATAGCTACTTCACTAGGTTGGGATTCATGAAGAGTGAAGGAGATGCAAACCTATACCACATAGTGGTAGAAGGTAAACTATTGATCATTGTACTTTATGTTGATGATCTCATACTGATAGGCGACGATTAGCTGATAAAATATTGCAAGGAGGACCTTGGAAGAGAGTTTGAGATGAAGGACATGGGGCTCGTGCATTAATTTCTTGGAATGGAGGTATGATAGGGAGATAGTGATTTGTTTGTGTCTCAAGGTAAGTATGCCAATGAGATACTCATGAGATTCCGCATGGAGAGCAAAAAACCCATGGGGACTCTTCTAATAGGTAACTAGAGGAAGGAGGATGCTACTTCAGGGGAAGTAGTAGAAGCTACTATTTACAAGAATCCTATGGGTTCACTCTTGTAGTTGGTGAACACACAACCAGATATGTGCTATGCAGTTAACCAAATTAGTCAACCAATGGTTAGGCCTACCAAGATGTATTGGAATGTGAAAAAGCATGTGTTGAGATACCTCAGGGGAACTTCTTAGTATGGATTATGGTACAAACAGATAGAGGGAGTGAAGCTTCAAGGCTTCACCAATGTAGATTGGATAGGGAGTCCATCCGACAGGATGAGCACATCAAGAGGGATCTTCAGTATTGGGTCAACGACAATTTTTTGGTACAACAGGAAACATAGATTGGTTGCACTTAGTTCGGTAGAGGCAGTGTACATGGCTGCGAGTAAGGCAACATGTGAGGCCATATGGATGAGGAAGATCCTGGTTGGTTTGTTTGGTCAGTAGATGGATCCAACTACGATTTACTGTAATAATCAGAGTTGTATCAAACTCTTTGAAAATCCAGTTTTTCATGATCAGTATAAGCATATTGATATCCAATATCATCATCTTAGAGATTATGTATTGAGGCGGATTATGTTGTTAGATTACATTCCCATATAGGAGCAAGATGCTGACATTTTGACAAAGGCATTGTTAAGATGTAAATTTGAGTTTCACAAAGACAAGTTTGGAGTACCTGATAATCCCTTTATTGTTGAGAGGGAGTGTTGAGAAATGGCAAAAAGAAATTCCAGTTTAATTTGTCCTTGAATTAAACTGAGAATTAAAATCGGATTCTATTCTCATAGCAACTTGTAAATAGTTAATTAAGTTTAATTAGCTTAGGAATTTCGAGTTGAAAATCTTTCTGTAGTCATGTATATGTTCTCCCTAAGTTTTAGGGGTTCAATATGAGTTTAAATTGAGTTGGAAAATTAGATCACTCAGTTTACTAAGTTAAGTTAAGTTAAGTTAAATTAGTTCCAAATTGTTTGTGGAACTAATAGAGAGTTAACAGTTAGTTTGTGCACTAGTGCATCCACAAGTGTCACTCTATTTAACTGAAGATTCCCTCATCAGAAAATAATGCATGTGAGTTCAGAGAAAGACCTAGTTGAGACTAGAGTGCAGGGGTAGTTTACTATTAGTTGTATTATTTACTGGAGTGTAAATATCATGCATGCATTAGAGATTGATCGTATGTTTGGATTGCACAGTTTTGGAAGCATGAATTCCCTTTAAATACAGGCTATTCGTCCTAGGAATATCACAAGATATTAGGGTCTTGGAGAGATGCAAAATTGGCTAAGTGTTGGCCAAGAGATAGCTTGTGAGCTGAGAGAGTTGAGAATACTTGTGAAGAATTGTTCTAGTGAGAACAAGCTTTGTATCTTCACTCATATTTATGATATATGCAATAAAAATAGCAAGGTTTTGAGTAGTGGCTTTCCCCAAATACATCTTATGTTATGTGCCATTTATTTATCTTCTTCTTGTTCATATTGTTTTGATCGATCTATTGGCCTCTGCTGGTTGAAAGTAGAAGTATATTCTTATCCTCCGCTTTAGTACATTGGATGAGCTTGTGAATCTACAGGTTTTTCTACAAGATTAAATGTTAAACCGAATTGTTATTAAGCAAATGAGAACCTTAAATAACTTTACAAGAGAAAAGCTACCTCCAAACATTAGGAAGAGAAATAATATATTGATGTAAAAAATTAAGGTTTAATTTATAATATGACATCAAAACTCACAATGACTTTTTTTTTGTAATGACTAAGTTGTCTATATTGCCTACATATCTTATGTAGATTATACTTATGATATAGATGTGTGCAATTTTTTTTGTCAATACTTCATCAACTTTAATTATTGGTAAATATCATCTATTTATAATATATTTCATTAATTAGGTATTATGATTAGTTTTATTTGTAAAGTTAGGTATTTTAATATAGGATTGCAATGGTGATGTATTAATTCTTTTCCAAAATAAAATATCTTCTAAACATTATAATACTTCCTCCATTTACTAATTTTTGTAAACTATTATAACGGATAAAACCAAACTAAGTTAACATTCTAATCAAAATGTTTCTAGCCAAAGAAAGATTATTCAAATTTTTTACATAAAATATTCTAACTTAATTTAACAATGAACAGAAATACAATCGTAGTATACATAAACTCATCAATTCTAGCACTCGTTTTCAATTATAATTTTCCCATTTAACATTCAACTTATAATATGATAATATATTATATGAGTTCGATAATAAATAATTTATTACTAATTATCATATATATGTTTAATTATAATGTATACTCTATACAAACATAACTCAATGTTGTTGCTTTTCAAACTAAAAAAATTGTGAAGCTCTAAGGACTAGCTAGTTCATAATTTATTTAAAACCCAATGCATTAAACTAGTAAGTTATCCTATTCCACTGTGAAAGATGATATTATGGTATTCCCACCTTTTCACTATTGTGATATTTCGACAACCGAAGATAATCAAGCTCTTATAGTATCATGGGATATAAAATTGGTAAATTTGGAATTTAAATAATACTAATATACGTATAATTTAATAAAAATAATTAAAATTAATTGATATTATCAAATACCATGATAAAAAAAATTGCACCTATGATGAAATTTAAACATATATTCCCTTACTTTTATTGAAATGAAAATCCAAAAATAATGCCCAAACAAACAAATTAATATAACAGAACCATCAAATTAACTTTAATATAATAGAATTCTTAGTAAGTTTGTATTTAGATTTAAGGCCCACCAGATTCACACAAGCTATATTGGGATAAGATAATTCTCTCCTACCATATTTAGACTTATAAGAGAATCTCCAAACTAGCACGCCTATCTCTAATTTTGGATTACAGGGGCTCGGGCCTGCAAATCAATCTAACCACATAGAAAAATAATCACGTAACAAACAAAATTGCAGAGTAGGGTGTTAGAACGCTCAATCTTCCATTTCTTTAATCCCTCCCATGCTGGCATTACAAAGAAATTAAAACACTAAGAAAATTAATGAAATTAAAATACTAAATAAATTAATGATATCTTTGTGTACATACTACACTTAAAACCAAGTGTAGCAACAAGGAAACAAAATACAAATGCAAGCAAAAACATCATGTTTACGAAAAAAATGAACATGATAGATGTTTGTACATAAGTCAAACTTCTTAGTTTAACTGTTCCACTTGAAGCTATTTTAAAAAAATAGATCCTACATTACCAACCATAGAATGAATAACTTCCTTCGAATTTCTTTGCATGTTTAGATTATACATGTTTTAAATTAAAACATTTGAAACTAACCTTTACATTTGATATATGTAATTCTCACCTTCATATGTTTGTATTTCTTTCATTGTATCATGTAGCAGCTCTATCAAGCTCATTAGAAAATGTTTTTTTCCTTCTAGAACCTTTTGTTGGGGGAGGAAATTGTGCAGAGCTAGATGATGTATATGAGTGCTTACGAGTGACCATCCTCTCCAAGAAATCTCTTTCACGCCCAAGTCAATATTTAAATCCAACTTGCACTTGTTGGAAAGATGGAGCAGCTGGATGGTCCAACCCCAAGGTGGTTGATGTCAATGCTACTTTGCAACATCCATTTTTCTAAGAAGTGGAGATGTGACTCATCACCAGGTAACTGTATAAGTGACTCTAAAACATGTTGAATATTTTGTGAGATCTTTTCTTGTTTGTGACTTGGATCAACATTGGTGGAAGAATCCATGGAATAATTAACATTATCATTTACCTACAAAGAAAAAAACAAATAGTCATAACAATGATAAAAGAGTGATGAAAAACCTAATTAACATTATCATTTACTAATCAGGTGCTCAGAATTATGCTCAAAAATAAGTGTTAGAATCTTCTCAAACTCATCTTTAGATTGAAGAACTCATCATTCTGAATCTAATGGTGTGAATGACACTCAAATCTAAGTTCGTATGTAGAAGTTAGATCAAGTTAAAGTTCAGGTTTGACTTGCCTACATGGAAGGATTGGGATGATGTGGCAAGTCTTCAGTGAATAAGGAGGCACCAAGTGGTAGCCCACCATTGGCCCTTGCAAATCACATATCACAGCGGTAAGTGTTTTGGTGTTATAAAGTGGCCCTCGGAAGGTTCAAGGTTGCAATGCAATGAGGCAATCACAAATTGCAACTGCAATTGGTGAAGGGGAGAACATAACAAATTATCAACCCTGGCCTCGACAAGGTTTGGAGTTCCGATGTGATGCAATCACATATCGCAATCACAGGAAAGAAGTGAGAACAGGAATCAGTCGTAACGTAGTTGATTTTTGAATGTGATAGACCCAGGTGAGATAATTTTTATGCTATAGTTTTATATACCGGTGGGTCAGCGAAATCGCAATTTCAGAGTTTTGTCAGGTAAAAAATGCCTTACGCCCACCCAAACTCACTGATTGCGATGAGAAGGAGGATTCTGGACGTAGGAGTTTTATAGGTTCCAGTTTAATATGTCGTCTGGTCCGTAACCCCGCATCGCAACATTTTGCAGTGTTAAGAGTCTGTAGCTTAGCTGATTGCGATTGCAATATGGCCTGTGGTGTGGCGAAATTTTCACTTCCTTAGTGAATTTTGGAGTGGAAGAGGGGTTTCAGTTGGCTTTGGAGCATTTTGTGGAACAATTAGTGGAGAAACTGGGAGAAGTCATAAATTATTTAGTTCTTATCTAAATTGGATGCAAAAAGAGGCTAGATAGCCATGTTTGTGTATTCTAAACTCATTGAGACACTTTCAGAGGCATCTCAGCATTGTAAACACACTTTTGTTGTAATTTGAGTATAATAGAGAGGCCCAAGTCATTGCAAGGTCAACCAAGGAGACTAGCCCAAGAGGGGTGAACTCCTTTAGCATGTACTTGTTGTGTGTTCTGTGTTGTATATTGATGTTCATTGCTAGTATAATACTATTATTCAACAAATGTTTTTTTATGTTAAATTGTTTATAACATTTACATAAGAAACTCTCATGGGAATATGTTAATTGAAAAAGTTTTTTAATCCTTAAGCACTTGAAAAGAAAATGATAAGCATCTTGGGTTTATTTCTGAATGGGGAATTAGCACAACATTACTAATCTGCTCCAATTCAAATCAAGTTGGTATCAGAGCACTGGGTTTTCTTACTAGATTTTCTTTATGAAAGAAGGACTTAATTGTTTGCAAGTTTATGTCATGCTCACAAGGTTAAAGCTCAAAAGAGGTGAAGGAAAGTTGGTTGAAAGCCTTGAAATTGGGTTGAAGGGAAGAAGAGAAAGATTTCCAAAGCCTTCTACACCAGTTCAGCCTGAAGTTGCAGAAGTTGTAGTTGAGTATTTAGAGACCATGTCTCATGAAGAACCTATCATGACAGAATATGAGAAGACCTTCATAAAGGCTTTATTTGATATGACAGAGATGGTTAAGGTCCTCTATGAAGAGAGGAACAACAAATTGCAAGGAGAAACTTCTGAGCTTCCCAATGGAGAAGGCTCTTCAGGAGGAGGTAATGGAAAATAAGATAAAGAAAAAAGAAATAATGGGAATGGATACAATCCTCCACCATCTCCACCATCTTCTTCATCTTTTTCTTTGAAAGCATCTCCAAACTCTTCCACCAATACCACTATTACTCATATTCATATTCATTATTCAAAAGGGGTTGGTAAATCACCTTTTCTGAAGCTTGATGTTGAATTCAAGTTGCCTATGTACAATGGAGAAGTTAATACAGAGAAGTTAGATAACTGGATTCGTCAGTTGGAGGTGTATTTTAGAATTCAAAACCTTCAAGAGGATGATATAAAGATTCAGTTGGCCTCATTGAGAATGGAGGCTGCAACACTTGTATGGTGGGAAGCAAGAACTCAAGATGAGATTTAAAATATGGAAATAGCTTTATTTATTGGTTTGATTTCATTGTTTCTATTAGAATAATTTCTACCCTTTAGCTCATATGTAGAAAGCCATTATGAATTGGCAAAATTTCAGAGAGCTGAAAGGTCAAAATGTGCAAGAGTATACTCAAGAGTTTAGGAAAAGAGCTCTTATGCTAGGAATAGACTTACAGCCACAAGATACCTTGCTGAAATACATAGGACAGTTACATAGCTAGCTTCGACATACTATTATTATGTTCAATCCCACAAATCGTGATGAGGTCTATGTTCAAGCTACGAACCTCGAAGAAAGATGCAAAAATACACAAGAAGAAGGTAAGAAGAAGCCATTTCAGAGTGTTGAAAAAGGGAAGAAATTTAAAGGAAAGCAGGAAAAAAATGCTTTTGTTAAGAAAGAACGGGCGAGACCTGTGTGAAAGAATTGTTCCAAGGAAGGACATGATGAAGCACATTGTTGGAAGCTTCATCAAGAGTTACGACCGAAGAAGTTCAACAATAAAGGGAAATAGAAGATCAATTCTGCTGCATAACAAGACTTGGGTTTAGACTTAGGGGATGAAAAAAAAATCATTGCCATAGTCACCAAAGGAAAATCCATGGAAAAAGCAAGAAAAGAGGTCAGCAAAGAGGTAGGCATAGCAAGGACCAGAACAACAAATAATACTGATAATGTTTCAATTGAGGAAAAATGAATAGAGCTATTCCATATCCGAGTCATTTCCAAACATATGAAAATCAATACGTTGTTTGATAGTGGATTGCAGGTCAACTTAAATTCTGCAAATTTGGTTAAGAAAATGAATATGGAATCTATGGCTGTTGGGAACCTGTTCCCCCAAGAGCTAGTTTTGGGGCTAAAAACCCATGTTTGGGGAAAAAGGCGCAAATTTTGTAATATAGATGTAAAGTCTCCGCATTTTGTGGTCGCGGAGTGTGAAGAGGTTAAAGGGTTGTCTGCCCTTCTTTTGTGAAGTATCATGTCATTTGTAAAGATCTACCCATGGTCCGCAGACCATGGGATTGTATAAAAAGGGAGTCTTAGATGAGTCTAAGAGAAGAGTAGTAACAATAAGAAGCATTTTGAGTAAGAAGTTCTAAGTGTTCTCGAGTCTTAGCATAGGTAGAGGCTTTGCAGCTAAGTGCACAGAGGCCTAGGGTGGAAGTCAGTAGCTGAGTGCACGGACCCTTGCAGCTGTGTGCACAGGGCAGATAGAGTTTGTACTAAGCTTGAGATATCAATAGAGAGAATTATTCTGAAATCACTGTGTATTTTGTCTCTATTTAATGCATCTGATTATATTATGTTACAATCTGGGTCTACTTATAATTCTTATTTTATGCACAAATGTATTTGATTATGTCTGTTAATTGAATGCAAGAAAGAGTAAAGGTTTATGTGAAGGTAACTGTAAATGCATGGTAGATCAGGTAATGCTTAAGATAACTTGGGAACTTATACAGTGACGCAGTTACAAAGGCACGTAAGTGCCTGGACCTTAGGTTAGGACTGTGTGAAGATCAGTTGAGTACCTTCACAGAGGTACTGAAGGATGGAAGAGAAGGAACATCGATAAGCCCTAAAGGCTTATTGATGTGCACGAAGGTAGGATCAAGAAGTATAGGTTGACATCACGACCATCTCAGGGTGTGGAAACTTGGTTCCTGCATCCCCCCATACCTGCTTTGGGTGAGACTTCAGTCCGTGCTCTACGGGCTGATGCTAAAAGGGCCAGTAGTGTAGGTATTTTCTTGGTTGACTAATGCTGAACCTAGGCCAAGGCCCATCAAGACAACAAATGGTTTTGTTTTCGAGACCAAGATCTGCATAACGAGATGTGTGATGTCATATCATTGGAATCCAACGAAGAAAGAAGTTGAAACCTGGTTGGATAGAAAGATCCATGAATTCACGGTGCAAGAAGATAAGAACCCATGATTGATGAAAGAACAGTGGTTGGATATATACCTATACACAAAAATACATGAAATCTTCTTCTATTCCTTCTCGTTTAGTTATACGAGTGGATCATGAAGTTGGCAGACGATCAAGGAAGGTGGAGGCTTGATAAGATGATTGTTTGGACACTGGAGCAAGTAAGGAGGTTAGAAGCTTTTGAATATAATATTGCACATGTTGTCGACCATTGGCTTGACCGCATCATAGGAGGATTTTTGACTGAGTTTGCGGTTGATACCTTTATTAGTTACAGTGAAGCAGAGCATCACTTCTTCAATGGACCGCGAGGTAAGTATTTAAAATAACTGAATACTTGGATTAAGATTCTCTTGTATGAACAACATGTTATGCAGTTACCTTGATGTTTGGAGCTACACAAAGCAGAAAACATTTCAAGGATGGAGGAAGAAAAGGTCATGAGTATAGCCCATTGATTGGACTCCCTTTAAGTGATGACGAAGGGACACTATAAATTTCTCGCTTGAGTGCTAGTCAGTTGGTAAGACGAGGGTTCCGACGAATACCCACACTGCCTCCATCCTCATCCAATACATCCACACCACCTCTATCCTCGCCTCCACCACTCACCCCATCACCCACACCACCACCATCTCAATTGTTCAATATGATAAACTCTGCAAAACTACCTATATTCAAGGGCATCGGGAATGAGAACCCAAACCAATTTTGGTTCATCATAAAGGCTGTATGAGAAGATTAGGGCATTATGGATGATCACATGAAGAAGGAGATGTTGGTTAGTGCTTTGCAGGATCACGCGCTAACCTAGTGCATCAAGTACTCTAATGACAACTAGGTAGCTACATTGGAAGAGATCTAGACTGCATTGAATAAAGAATTTAGTAGGCCTAAGTTTGAAGTGCAATTGATTGTGGGATTCAAGAAAATCTTGATGAAACCAAGTGAGACCCCTTGGGAGTTAGATCAGATATCGAAGTGTAAATCCACGAAGCCAATATGAATTTGACAGACGGGAAGAACTGCAAGTGGTTCATGGATTCGCTCTTGCCACACCTAAGGGTTGCACTGTCACAACAGAAGATTACGACTCAGGTAGAAGCCTTGGAGATTTCAATGAGACTGTATGAAACTCTGATGTAAGATCCGAATCTGGGGGTTCAACAGATTCATGCATAGTTGCAAAATCTTTGTCTCAAAATGCAAATTCTGAAGCAAGACAAAACTGCTTGGCCGGAGGCATGTGAAGATGTTTGGTGCATAAAATGCAAGGGTCAGGGGCATGACAAGGATCACTGCCTAGTGTTTGTGAAATACATGCAGTAGGAGGACCAATGCCTCTATGACCAAAGGCCACAACAGGGCCAAGTGCAAGGCTTGCACTATGGTGTGTTATATTTCAGGTTGCAGGGAAACACATGACTAATAATTTCCATTTGCTACAGAAATTTGTACAAACACCGCAACAATTGTTATGCAATTTCTATCAATCAGTAGGTCATGAAGAGCATAATTGTCAAAGTTACGAATTGATGATGCATAGGACACCTGCATACAGAATGCAGACAAAAACATGACCTCTAGACCAAGGTGTTGGGGGAACGCGAGGTGAATATCAAGGGCATGACCGAGGCCAAGGTGGAGGAGGGCTTGGGAGAGGCTGAGGACAACTGATTTATTACGATTGTGGAGGCCTAGGACACTACGTGAGGGACTTTTAGAATCTTATGTGATTATCATGTTGCTATTGTACTCAATTTAACCATGTGAATGAGGATTGCCCAATATTTTTGGCTAAGATTCGAATAAAGGGGGCGCAACCTTCGTAGCTGACACAAAACCTCCAGATGATGAAGGCTGAGCCTCACGAGGAAGACCCTAAGGTAAACATTATGTTGCAGAGTGGAACCACGACCGGGGAGGATAAAGGGAAGCTGCTTGCAGAAGGTGCATGGGTCCCCAAAGCACCAAAAAAGGAGATTGGGTTTGATTTGAAGCATGCAAAAGAAACATTTATGGAAGCAAAGAAAAGATTTGTTGAGGCCTTTACCTCCAGAAGTCAGGAGAAGCCAGTTGAAGAATTGGACCCATCCATCCTTACCATGTTCTTGGAGACCTGCATGAAGATTCTCCGTGATAGTAAGGCTGTGAAGGGCCTATAAGAATTGAGCAATTGGTGCGCTAGTAAGGATAGCACTACTAGTGAACCGTTCATAGTCAGGAAACTTGGCAAGCACAAGGAAGGACCAGACGGGAGATGAGACTCATTGCGCAGATAAGGGAATACGAGATGGACCAAGTTATCCTAGATATCAGGTCCAACATGAATGTTTTGCCAAAACAGACCTGAGAGAGAATGATGAGACTTTCACTCCAGTGGTCTGTTGACATTGAGGGTGCAAGCACGGTGGTAGATTTTGAGGTAATAGAGATTGCGGACGATAGCAGTCCCTACCCTACACTCATTGGAATAGATTGGTCCACTGACATGAATGGGGTAATCAACCCAAAGAAGTGGAATATGATATTTGAAAACAAGTCACTTTGTGTAGTGGTGCCACTGGATCCCGTGGAGGGACCGCACTATACTAAACCAGTTCGAGATTACGAAAGTGATGACGATATAGACCATATTTAGAAGATAATGACGCATGACCAGGATTGGGTGAATCCAATAGTGGATGGACACATTACATGGGATCACGAAAGCTCCTGCATGTCAAATTCAGATGAAGAATTGGAGCATTGGCAGAACCAACTGCATGCTGTCTCGACACTGCGTTGCAATATGATGACCAAATCACTGCACTATGTGTCATCCGAAGTCAGGAATCTACCTCTATGATGGGCTAACTAATGTTGATTTCTTTTTGAATGCATTTGAAAGATAAGTACTAGAGAAACATCACTTCCAGGCCTTGGACTAGGTACTGTGTGCTACGCCTTTAAGATGGTGGGGTACGCACAATGAGAGTTTTAGTGATTGGTGTGACTATAGGAGGATGATCAGAATATGTTTTGGGCGGCCAAAAGTACAGATGACAGATGAGATGACCCGCGCAATCACCTCGCTAAATGGAAAAATTATTATGGTACGGAGCCCCAGCCTGAATGGGTGCATCTGTTTTGTCATACACTGGTTGTCATACCAATGAATTGGTACTTGGAAACCAATCTCTGCCATGGCATAGAGGAATGGGACATCTTGCGCCTGGGACCTTTAATGACGTTCAACTTTGAGGATGGGTTTGATTGTATTGACGCAGTGCAACAAGAGGTTAAAGAAACAATATTTAGGATACCACAAGATCCTTTGGACCTGATCCAACCTGATTGGACTACCCAGTTGAGTCATGCACTAGAATTCTATAATGTGGCCATTGAAGAAGAAGACAAGGATCCTCGAAAAGTTAATATTTGGGAAACTGAAGGTCACTGTGAGGTTGAAGGTCCATAGATAGAAGATCCTAACATAACCACACTGCATGGAGGAAGGGGACATCCTGTGCCACGGATTTTTAATTACGTTTAACTTTGAGGATGGGTTTGATTGTATTGACGCATTGCAACAAGAGGTTAAAGTAGTGATCTTTAGGATACCACAAGATCCATTGGACCTGATCCAACCTGATTGGATTACCCAGTTGAGTCTTGCACTAGAATTCTATAAAGTGGTCGTTGAAGAAGAAGACGAGGATCCCCGAAAAGTTAATATTCAGGAAACTAGAGGTCACTGTGAGGTTGAAGGTCAGTAGATAGAGGATCCTGACATAACCACACCACTGAAAACTAGGAAGGTCAACATTGGCACAAAGGCGAACCAAAATTTGCAAAAATTGGGGACTATTGGGATGATGCGATAGTAGATAACGTCACTGAGCTCCTCCGCGAATATCAACATTTGTTTCCCACAAAGTTCTCTGATCTAAAAGGGATAATAGGAGACCTGGGTATCATGAAGATCACCTTGAAATCAGATGCAAAGCCTATAAAAAAAAGGCCTTACCTCCTTAATCCTAAGTATAAGGAAAGGGTTCGCGCTGAGTTGGATAAGATGCTCACAATAGGAATTATTGAACCAGTAGAAGAGTCTGATTGGGTACGCTTGATAGTGGTTCAGGGAAAGAACCAGAAAGAAGAAATAAAGATATGCATGGATCTTTGGAAGTTGAATGATGCTTGCGTGCATGACCCCTTCCCGACCCCATTCACTAATGAATTCTTGGATAATGTAGGTGGCCAAGATGCATACTATTTCAGTGATGGGTTCTCTAGGTATCATCAGATAAAAATCACACCTAAAGATAAAAGTAAGACAACCTTTGTGATGGAATGTGGATGTTTTCAGTATACTGTAATGCCTTTTGGGCTAAAGAATGTGCCAGCAATATTTTCACGCGCAGTCATTGAGGCATTCAAAGACTTCATTCATAAGTTCCTAGAAGTGTACTTTGATGATTGGATAGTGTTTGGATTGGTCAAACATAATGTGGCAAGCCTGCGCTTAATGTTAGATACGTGTTGAATATACCAGATCACGCTCAATTTGAAGAAGTGTCTATCTTGTGTCCCTTTTGGGATCCTGCTAGGGCATGTGGTGTGAAAATAGGGATTGAAGGTAGACCCCATGAAGATCATGGTGATAATCAACTTGGAGGCACCAAGGAATGTGAAATAGCTGCATGTGACCCTGGGGCATACTAGATGCTATAGGAAGTTCACCAAGAGATATGCCCAGATCAACACGCCCATGGAGAAGTTGTTGAAAAAGGATGCTACGTTCTATTGGAGTGATGAATGCCAGAAGAGCTTGGACGTGCTGAAAGAGAAAATGATCACCACGCCAATCCTAGTCTTTCCGGATTGGAAGAAGGAATTTCATGTGCATGTGCACACCTCATGTATCACGCTGGGGGTCGTGCTGACATAGGCTGGGTGAGGCAGAATTGGACCATCCTATACCATTTGTGAGCAAGAAGCTATTTAAGGCCGAGAAGAACTATTCCACTATAGATCGTGAAGGACTAGCGATGGTATAAGCGCTTCAAAAGTTTAGGAACTATTTTCTGGGTGTACATTTTAAGATGTATACGGATCTTTCTACATTTAAATAACTAGTTAATAAGCCTGTGTTGCGGGTAATATCTGTAGGTGATTTTTATTATTTCAGGAGTATGATTTTGAAGTTATTGTGAAGCCTAGACGATTGAACGTAAGAATAGATCATCTGTCGTGCATAGAAATGGGAGAGGAGCCCACTAATTTGGAGGAAGGACTGCTTGGTGCATAACGCTTTGTGGTATGTGGTGAGCTCCAATATTGCAGCAATAATGTTGCAACTCCTAGGGCTCCCTTCTTTACTTTTATCAACCTAGTAGTTCGTAACAAACTTGGAAGCGACGGTGTTGTATGCACAAGTACTAGCTCTCACTGCAGGCTACCACTTGATCAGTTGGCACAAGTTTACTAGGAGCTTAAGCCAACTTCCATGAGTTCTCAGAAGAAGCTTTTACTGTGATGGAAGAAAGCTAACTCTACAGGGCCTATTCTACTTGTAGAGAGAGAAGGAAAAATAAAATGAAATGCAAACCCTAGTTTACCCACTAACCCTACTTGTGCAAGAAAAGAGATGGAAACTACTGAGATGGGTGCCATTGACTACTGAAAAGGTGAATTGCATTTATTCAAGCTACTTCTGAAGAGAAATGACAAGAAACCATATTTTTTTACTTTTAAGTATTTTTATGTGGAATTATTATGCTTATGATTTGACTAGTTGTGACTGTGCAGAGGTTTGGTGGCAGAGGAAGATGGAGTTGGCTTTTGTAGATGGTGAGAAAGGTGTGGAGAGGTCCTAAGAAGCCCCTAGTACCCTTATGGAGACTTCCATTGCGATCAGACTTCGAAAAATCACTCGTAGGAACTTCTACAGGAGGCTGCAAGGGATCTATAGGAGATTCTACAGGAGGATCTACAAGAGGATGCTGAAAGTGGTTTTTTGGAGGTTTGAAGGTGGAAACATGATGGGAAAGGGGGAATGAAAGTTTGATGAAGGTGTTGAGGGGTCTATAACTTATCAAAGAATATCAAGTCCAAAGGAGATGGTTGGATTTGTTCAAATGGTGAGAAAACAAATTTATGGAAAAACAATGCAGAAATTAGGGCAGATTGGCGAAATGTGGTGAATGAGTGGGGGGAATTTTGAGAGATTAACTGGTACATGCTATGTTATGGAGGAATGATGAGCTAGAATTTTTTACAAGAGATCTACACACTTACTTCTCAAAATTGACCAAAGCAAGAACCGAAAAACAAAGTTTTGTCTATCTTAACCTAAATTCTGACCTAAAGCTAGACAAATCCCAAACAATACTTTATGAATAGAAAATGATGTGAGAGAACCATGGTGAATGAACATGAAATGATTTGAGCATGTGAATCCAAACTAATATCAACTTCTCCAACTCAGAATATCACACTAGCAGTTGCATTGGAAGGGTAAAAACTGTGTTTTTGGTGACAACAGTAGTGCCTTGACCTCAAATCATAGTCCCAAGGAGGGAGAAAGGAGATCAAGACCTGCTGGTAGAATTTTTGGATATTTTTCTATTACTGCAGCAAACCACTTAAGCAACTTGAAGCAAAAACAACTATTCTAACCATCAAAAGAAACCTAATTTAGCAAAACAAGATTAACCTAAATAATGGAAATTATCTCATGAATGAAAGAAAAAGCATATAAATACACAAAAGAGGTGCTAGGTAGCTTGGGTTAGGCTCTAACCCAAGAGTTTCAGCCCTCTAGAAAAAGTGAGTGCTGGTTCAAAACTTGGTTCATCTTCATTTATCAAAAAATGGCAGTTACATCACAAAATTGTCCTCAAAAAGAGCTCGAAAATGAGCTGAGTACGAAGCATCACAAAAGTGCAAAAATATACTATGAAATGGCTAAACTATTGAGCCTTTAAGCCTTCTTATTTATACAAGTGGGGACTCCCAACAATCCTCCTAAACTTAAGCAACTCGGCTACCTAGAACTGAAGATAACAACAACCCTACTTGACATGCTCGGTTGCCCCTTGGAGTCATCAATGTGGGCCTTTGTACTTCGAGCTATTGATGAAGAATTCAAGGAAGGAGTCATTAATGAAGGAGACACCCCTCCTATAAGTCCTCATCCCTGTTTCCTCGAGTTTGGCTCTAATTTTGCTCATAAATTCCCGGTCCTTGTCCAAATTTGTCCAAAAAAATTTGTAATAAACACTCGTTAGAGTACATGGAAAAATGACCATCCCCATTCACTCTATTGACATAAATATATTCAAAAACAGTCAAAAAACTATTGAGAATGGTGGATTAAATGCAAATAATAGGTAGAATGAGCCCATATAGTTACCCATTTCTGGGGCTCATCATCACTCCCCTGCTGAATGGGTTGCTCATCCTCTGAGCAACTAATCCAGTTATTCATATTTAATAGCTTTAACAACTTCCCTAACATCCCAAGCCTATGATGTGATGTCTTCCTCTCTGTCATGGAAACCTGCTTTCCTCTCCACTTCCTCCTATTGTTTATGTTCTTCCTCCTCCTTAACTCCTTCCAACAATCCTAACAGTAGTGTAGGACTGAACTTAAGACCAATCCAGTTGGCTTTGAAGTTTTTCATTGAGTTTTTGTATAGGGGTACTCTCCTCATGGCCTCCATCATTCTATTTGGGGAGTGATACTCCCTGATTCTTAAGTTATGTGGCAATGTATTCCACCTTCTCATGCATGCATGAAGGCAGTCATCGCCAAAAAATCTCTCCATATATTCAAAATGAGCAATGGCTTGTGCTTGTCTGTCAACATAATCAGGGAGAACTTAGGGATTGGCTGCAGGGTGTTCATGGGCATGGATGAGAGCCAATGGTTCTGCTAGTTCTGCCCTTATAATCAGGGGATCACATAGCTCTTTTGCCATTATCTTTTGAATTTCCAATGCTTTCTTTTCCTCATGGCTCATCCAGGAAGCCATAGCCATGAGCTGTAGGTCTCCTAATGCAGCATTTGGATCCCATAAGTTCATGTCAGGAAGTGCCATATTGTGTAGGTAGAATTCTGCTAGCTTGGCTTTATCTTCGGCTGAACTATGATCACATAAATCCATAAACGGACCATAATCTTGAAATGGGATTGTGCCCCTCTGGGCCAATGTTTTAATCTGGAATTGGAGCCATTGGTCTTTGAGATACAGTGCAGAGGATCTAGCTGGTTGTCTACACCGCAAGGCCTCCATTGCCCAACTGGCCATACAGGCTAGTTGGGCTTCATTTTCCTACAACTGCTTTTTCAAAATCAACACTTCAGTTGCTGCCTGAGATTCTCTTTCTTGATGTTGTTGCATCATCGTTTCACCATCTGTCTGTGGTTCTTCTTCTTGTTTCGGTTTCTCTGCTGCCTTGCTATTTGCTCGACGTCCCTCTTGTTATTGCTGCCCTTCTAAGATTGGCAGCTTGTCTCTCCCTTGAGGTTCCTGTTCCTGTAACTGCTTTTTCATAAATTCATTTTCTTCCTGTAGTTGGGCTCTTCTAATTCTCTCTGTGCGCCTTACCATGCCCAACTCTCTTCTCATCTCCCTTAGCCTGTTTTCTATCCTCAACCCCTTTAGATTTGGCAATCTGCATCCAGGTGTGGGTCCTGACTCTCTCCTTTTCTAGTTCAAAGAAGAGTGGCGCTGCAAATTTTTGTGGGATGATCTTCCCACCTTTTAGAAGATTGTAATAGGAGCCTAAATTAGGCTGAGGGCTTGGCTCAGGTATTTCATTTTCCTTAACTTCCTCTTGTGACTGTTCTTCTACCTTCTTTTCCATTTTTTAGATTCTTTAAGCTTGGCTAATGTCTCCGTAGAGAAGTTAGTACCTCCTGTAGGACTTCTTTGGAGTCCAACAATTTTAGCCTTTCTTTCCAGGTGGAGGTCTTCAGACTCCCTCTCTCATAGGTGATAGAGATTTTGGAGGGAGATTCCTCCCTTGTTTCAGTAGGTGCATCCTCAATAATAATGGGTTCTTTTGATGGTGGCTGGAGCTTGCCCACCTTAATCCTGGTGCTTCTCCTAGTTTTGAAATACATTGATGTCTATCTTTCTCTTTTTCCCTTTTGCTTAGCTAGAGCACTTAATGTAGCAAGCACAACTGCTGCTTCCCTTGCCAATATTTCAGGGGATATTTCCTCCTGCTATTTTTCTTCCTCACCTTCTATAGTTTTCCCTATGTCTGTTGTTTCTGTTTTTGTCTCTGCTGTCTCTGGTGGTGTTTTTTTCTTTTCTTGTTGGGTCTCTGCCTTTCCCGTGGTAGTCTTTTTCTGGGCTTTCTTGGGCTTCTTTTTCTCAGCTTTTGTTCTCTTCCTCTTCTTTTCTTTTGATACTATTTCCTTTTCTGCCTTAGGTTCAACTATGGTTTTGCCTGGTTTCTCCTCTTCTTCTTGTTTCTCCTCTTTTTCTTCTTCTACTTATTTGTTCTATGCATTCTCATGAACTTCCTTCTCAAGTTCCTCTTTCTACTCCTCCTCTTCATTGATAGATGGGCTAAGGTCATTAGTAAGAGTTTTGATGTCATATTCTCTGGACATGTTCCTAAAAATTTCCCAAGATATGGGGATGGTGTATGTGTGAAGGGCATCATCTACCAACAATTTGAAGAGCCCATGGTGGGCTAGTTGGTCTAGAACCCCTGCATTCAACTTGGTGCCACATTCTATCAGAGATTGGAGGAGAAAATATGGGAGATTGAGTTTTCTAGCTGCAGATAGGTCCATCCCATATCTCAATTCATGAAATAACTTGAAGTGATAACCATAAACTATACTGAATCTACCTTCACAAGAGATATATTTCATGATCTGGTAGCTGACCTCACTCCATGGATGAGGTAAGCTTGTCCTTCTGATCCCATTCTTATCCTCTATAGGATGTTCATCAGGCTGAAAAAATGTCTTTTTAGCAGCCTGTCCTAATGGTTTTTCTTCTTTGCTCTAGGGGAGCCCAAGTGGCAGACCTGTGATTCTGCTGATAAAACTTGGTGTAAGCTCTAGGGTCAAACCCCTGAAACTGACTATAGCATGGGTTTTCGAATGTGGCCTTAGGGTCTTTAAAAATTCCTTTGTCACCTCCTCATCATATCCATGAATTCTCTCAAAGAAATGCATCCAGTTTGCCCTGGTGAAGAGGGCCACCACTTTTGGATGCTCATGCAATTTGCTGGAGTTCAAAGGCCCCTTTCTCATAAAATCTCCTGCCATGATGTTTGGTGATTTCTGAAAATGCCCAGGTGAGGAATATGGTAACGATTTTCAAAATCGGAAATAGAGGAGTGGCTGATGTTTGTCTTTCTGAAACCAGAGAGGGAATTTCTCGTGTTCTTATTTTTTCACAACATCAATTTGCAATTTTTCTCCCTTCAAACTATTTTCATCCTGAATTCACTTCTCAGCTTTTGGAAGGAATCAATACTTTGATAGAATAGAGGATATATAACACAATGTTTCTTTTTCACAGAGTAGACAGACTTGCAAATTCATTTTTTCACAAGCTTGGTTTCTATGGTTGCATCCCTTTTTCTTAGGAGAATACGGGAAAGGAAAGAGAAATAGATTTTTGAGCACAAAGAAGAAAATGGAGAGACTGTATGGAATTCAAGAAAACACAGGCAAACTTTTAAGCTCTCTTTCCTTTTCCTTTTTCAACCCAATACTTTACTTCTAATCCACCACCTTGTATAGATATATCACATGCAGAGTGGGTTTCTGAGCTTACCTATTTTTAAGCTCGAATTTGACAAAAATTCTGAATTTTTCCTTTGCAATGCTACTCTTGGGCCTTCCTATAGAAAGGCTCCTGTAGACAGTGTTCCTACTCCTATAGAATGCAATGGTGCTCCTGTAGAACCTGATAGACAGGAGGGTTTTGAAAAATTAGTAAAAAATCACTGGTTCGCTATTCTGAAGGTGGTAGGTGAGTGTTGCAGTTGAGAACTCATCGTTGCAAATGAAACCAAAAGGTGGTGGAGGCTTAGACCGCACTGTACTTAAGCTGATGGCGTGATCTGCAGTGACGAGGTGAGGTGGCAGGATGGGTACGTTATCCCCATCCAGACCGTTGGTCCTTCTCCAATGCTATTATGGTATTTCATGTCACCTGACCACCATCACCTCCATTATTCATATTATACGCCGCCACCACTACTGGTTCTGATTTTTTTCTTCTTGAGTTGATGGGCCACACGTGCTGACTACGTATCTAAACTACAGTTCGGATTGGATGAGGCTCATTTGAACTCCACAAGGGTGTTTAGAACTAAGCGAGGGTGGCCAGTTAGCTAGCCACCGATTCCATTTAATCGTGACCTCCCAATAGTTCATGTAATTCCTAAATAATATTCATGTAACCGAGGAATAGGTTTAGCCACTTACTTGTTAGTCACTGCTGTGCTCTGCATGCTGGACTTTGGCACTTCATTTTCTCATTGTTGCTACTGCTAGTGCTCTGCATGCTTGGTCCTTGGCTTATGCTTGTGATTTTTCGATCAGTTTCTAATCCTTACATGTTGCATCCATCTTGGCTACGCTAACCCTGTTTCTAGAGCTTGTATTTTTAAAGGGATCAGCTGCTACAAGAATCCTGTAGGATTACCTATAGCTACTTCTCCCTCTAAAATTTCAGGCTAATGCTTGAGCAGAGGCTGAAGAGATAGCTGAAGAAGGCTCTGAATGAAAGGAAGAACAGCTGGAAGGCATCAGGTAAGAAAAAGTGAAGAATGTTGTTGTTATGTTCATTATATTATTTTTTTGGAAGAAAAAAACAAAAGAAACAGAATTTTGTGTTTTCTTGCGTACAGGGAAGAAACAGCGAGTGGAAATGTGGGTGTGAAGGGATGGAATGGAGAATTAGGATGATGGATGGTGGCAGGGAGGTCCACAGGCCTTCTGAACAAATTTCTAGCCCTCAGATTCTTTTCTAAACTTGATTTTGAGCTCTATGTGATTTCTACAGGAGCCTCTTGTAGAATGCACAGAGTTTCCTATAGGATGTGAAATCTTCAGGATTAGTGATACCAAGGCCTGAGAAAAGATAATGGCAATGGAGGAATGGCCTATGAAGGGTATATGCATTCTGGTCATGTCCATTTTCCTTGTGTGACCCTCCTGCAATCTGCAAATGCATTCAAAAGAAGTTAGTTTTTTCTGTGTTTTTCTTTTTTTCTGTTTTTTATTTTTTATTTTATGAGATATCTAGGGTGCCTCCAGGAGGTTTTCACCCCCACTGCCTGCCTTGGGTGCCTCCAAGAGGTTTTCACCCAGGGATCTTTTTTTTTTTTTCTCTTTTTGTTGTTGTTGTTGTTGTTGTTGTTTTTTTTTAGCTTAATGTGTGGGTGGAGTGGAGGCAGAGACCTGCACCACTACCAAAACTGTTTTACCCAAACTCTCAATGAATTCTTGCTTTGAAAGGGGCTTCCTGTAGATCTTCAACCTATGCCCATTGATGAGCATCGGGATGGCTTCTTCATCAATGGTTCGGATCAGGACTGAACCATTGTCATTGCATTTTTCTACTGTGTATGGTCCTAGCCATCTTGTCCTTAGTTTTCCCTTGAAATCTTTATATCTTGAATCATACAGCAACACCCAATCTCCTTGTTGGAATTGTTTTTCCTTGAGGTGTTTGTCATGCCATATTTTTCTTTGAAGTTGGACTACCTCTGAGTGGAGAAGGGCTTGCAATCTCTGTTCATCCAATCCATTTAGCTAAAGCAATCTTTCCTGTTATGCATGGCTGAGATCTAGGTCTAGCTGAGCTGCCATCCTTAATGTGTTATATTCAAATTCTATTGACAACAGAGCCTTCTTCCCATAGACCAGCTCATAGGGTGTGAACCTTGTGGTGGTTTTCCAGGTGGTGTTATAGGCCCAGGTGGCCTCAACCAGTTGATCTGCCCAATATTTCTGCTGCTACTCACTACCTTAGTCAAAATTCCTTCCAAAGCTCTATTGGTGACTTCCACCTGTCCATTTGCTTGCGGATGATAAGGGGTGGAATTTCTATCCTTAATCCTATGATGTGTGAGTAGGTCTTCAACTAGATTGGAGGTAAACTGATTCCCTTGATCTGTGACTAACTCTCTTGGATAGCCAAACTTGCAAAAGATATTTCCCTAAAAAATGTAGTTACTTTTTCTGCTGTTGCTACCTTAATCACCTTTGTTTTTGCCCATTTTGTCAGATAATTAGTATACATAATGATGTATGATTTTTTTTTTGAAGGAAGGTTGATAGGACCCACAAAGTCCATGCCCCACTTCTCAAATGGCTCGAAAGTCACTTGAGGTTACAGGGGCATCTCATATCTTGGAGTAGGTTTCCCCATCCTTTAGCACCGATCACAATGGATGGTATATCTCTTCACATCTTGATGAAGAGTGGGCCAATAGTAGCCTACTTGCAAGATTTTGAAGGCAGTCCTCTTTGCTGCAAAATGGCCTCCACAAGGCCCGTCATGGCAGGTTAGGAGAATGCCAGAAACTTCCTCCTCCCTAACACATCTTTTTAAGATCTGATCTGGGACAATTTTGAAGAGATTGCCCCGAATCCAAGTGAAAGGGGTGATTTTCCTCACGATCTTGCTATCCTCTTTGGAGGATAGTTATGGCAGAAACTGTGCTGAAACCAAATAATTTTCTATATCAGCAAACCATGGAGAGAGTACTGAAATAGTGAATAGGTGTTCATCTGGAATTTGATCATCCACCATTCCTTCTTCACCTGCAGGTAGATCTAATCTAGACAGAAAATCAGCAACAACATTTTCTTTACCCGGCTTATCAACAATGGTCAAATCAAATTGCTGCAATAAAAGAAACCATCTAATGATGCGAGCATTTGCATCCGATTTATTCATCAAATACCTAATTGCAACATGATTAGTGTGTACATATGTTTGATAGTTGGTGATGTAGTGTCTGAACTTATTTAGGGAATGGACTACAGCTAGGAGCTCCTTTTCGGTTACAGTGTAGTTCATTTTAGCCTTGGATAGGTTTTTACTGGTAAAATATATGGCATAAGGTAGCTTCTCCTCAACTTGCCCTAAGGCGACTCCTATCACTTTGTTCGAGGCATCTATGTGAATGTGGAAAGGTAGGGCCCAGTTTGGACCTCTCAAAATTGGGGTAGTTACCAGTTTACCTCTCAAGGTATCCAGAGCCTTTTGACAGTTGTCAGTCCATATGAGCTCAACATCTTTTCCAAAAAGGCCAAACAATGGAGAGGCTAGCTTACTAAAATCCTTGATGAATCTTCTATAATACCCTGCTAGGCCTAGGAAACTCCGAACATCTCTTACCTTTTGAGGAGGTGGGACCCTTTGGATGATAGCAATCTTGGTGGGATCCACCTGTAACCCTTGTTGATAAATTGTATGACCTAGCACGATCCCGTCAGTCATCAAGAATTCAAATTTTTCAGGGCTGAGGGACAGGTTCATTTCAATGCATTTGGTTAAAACGTTTCTCAAGTTATTCAGAGCTTCCTGGAAATTAGAACCATAAGTAAAGTCATCCATATAGATTTCCACTGAATTATGCACCAGTTCAGCAATTATGTTCAATACTGCTCTCTGGAAAGTGGTAGGAGCATTGCACAACCCAAAAGGAAGGATTCGGTAGGAAAACATACCCCAAGGACAAGTGAAAGTGGTCTTATCTTGGTCTTCCGGGCTGATTTGGATCTGGTTGTATCCGCTAAACCCATCTAGGAAGGAGAAGAACTTCTTCCCTACCAGGCCATCTAACACTTGATCTATGAAAGGCAAAGGGAAATGGTCCTTTTTGTCGGCCTTGTTTAGTTCTCAATAATCTACATAGATTCTCCACTTCTCATTTTTCTTTGGCACTAGCACCAAAGGAGAAACCCATTTGTTGTCAGAGATGGGGTAAATGAACCCTGCATCCAACAACTTTTGCAGTTCTTCTTTGCCAATGTCCTTAAGGGCTAGATTCATTCTCCTTTGAGGCTGCTTGACTGGTTTACAATCTTCCTTAATGTACATGTGATGAGTACAGATTGAAGGGTGGACTCCCTCCATATCCTTATAGCTCCAAGCAAAAGCATCCAAGTGATTGTTCAATAAGCTACACAGTTCTCTCTCCTAAGAGGTGGATAGGGATGAGTTGATCTTAAAGGTTCTTTCTGGGCTGAATTCCACATTCTTAACTCAAAGAGAGGTCAGATCAGCCACACATAGATCAACTACTGGATTGGTCTAGGTTTCTTCCACCAACTCTTCTAATGGCAACACACTAGGGGATGGATTTTGAATCAAGTTTTCAATAAGGTCATCGTTGGTTTGTGGTCCCCCCATGGTAGCCTCTACTATACACAATGGTGTGGAATAGACATCATCCTCATCTTCCTCCTCCTACCAGAGGGGTAAATCATGTTCTAATAGAGGTTGGGCAAGAGGATATAGGACTAGCTATTTGGACATATGCCCATTCTTGATTGTCATGTTCCCAGCTCGATAATTGATGTAGGCATCTGCAGTAGCCAACCAAGGTCTCCCCAAGATGAGAGGATACCCAGTGAGCTTTGCCTTCACCTGGAGAACTAGGACATTAGTAGGATACTCCCAGGAGTCAATAGAGACCATTACATCTTCCACAATCCCCACAGGGGTCACAGTGGAGCAGTCTGCTAACTGCAGTATTGTTGAGGTCTTCCTCAGGGAACCTTGAAGGTTGAGTTTGAGGATAGTGTCCCTGGTCATCACATTAATGGTAGTCCCTAGATTAATCAAGGTATGGGGGATTACAGTGCCATTGCTGTGGACATTGACTACAAGATTCTCAGGGTCTAGATATTTCAAACGGATTACCTACCCCAACATCAAGTCGGACAATTGTCCTATGAAATTGATAGTTGGGGCATCTCTCTTGCGCCTGTTTGGGTGTCTAAGGCACTTCTCCTTGATCATCTTGTTGTATATGGGCACATATTTTATGACTTGGAGAAGTGGTATTTTCACACATAACTGTTTTAATTCTCCCAGAAGTTTAGTTTCTTTTGGGGTTGGTTGTGTGGTTCTAGTTAGTCTCTCAAGAAAGGGTGGAATGACTTTTGGTTCACTTTCTTGTTTTTCTTCCTCCTCCTCCTTAAGGGGAGGTTGGCTATCTGGGAGAACCTTCTTAGACCGTAGGTTAATCTCCTGAATCTCCACAACATAGGTCGGACATGATATTTCTCCACTATATACCTGTTGGACTTGTCTGTTGTTGGGGTTCGAGTTCGGTTGAGTAGGTATTTGGGGTTTTCTTGGTGGAGCAGGAGGTAATGGTTGTGGTTGAGCATGTGGTGGAGGCAAAAGAGTGGGAGGAGAGTTGTACTGGGGCCTCCACCCCTGTTGAGGTGCATTCCACTGAGGTTGTGGTTGAGCATAAGAGTGAAATGATTGAGAAACTGGTAGAGCCTGGTATTGGGGAGGATACGACCAAGGAGGGGTTGTGGACTAGGAAGGATAAGTAGGGGGACCCCAAGAAGGCATGGAAGTGGCTTTATTGGGGTTGTAATAGTTCTGGGATGTCCCTTGCATTCCCTACTGGTAAGGTCTGGGTCCATGTGGCCTCCTTTGGTTCATGAAATAGAGTGGTCCAGTTGCTCCTTCAGCCCCTTGATATGCAGCTTTAATTCTGGGCAAGGAAGGGCACTGATTCGTAGGATGGGCTTCCTCACAGACTAAACACACTACTATAGAGTGCAATGGAAATTCATTCCTAGGATGCTTTCTAGTGCACCTGGGACAAAATATGGCCAAAGCCCTCTCGACTTCCACTTGTTTCCTTTTGATATGCAAGGTATCCATTTGCATGGCAAGAGTCTGCCTCATCTCGCTCTTGAAATCTTCCAGCCAATTCTCAAGTTTGTTTCTAAGGGATGAACTAGATGAGGATGTACTGGCTAAAGGTTTACTCCCACTACCTCTTTCTAGTTGACCTAGAATGGTTTCTAAACATAGTCTTTATGTCATCATAAGGCAGTTGGTAGATGTCTCCCCTAGCCAGCAAATGGAGGGTATCTAGAAGGTCTTCAGGGACTCCTCTACGTAGAACCAACTTCAGAGATTCGAGGTTAAATGTGCACCTGGCCCTTTTATAACTGAGTTGAAACCTTTCTTCATAGTCTTCTAAAGATTCATCACTTCCCATGGTCATTCGGAAGATTTCTTCCTTGGTATCCTTTGACCTGCAGTAGTCTCGATACATGTTATTAAAGGCTTGCGGCATCTGAGCCCAAGTTGTGATATTGTTTCCAGGTAACCCCATGAACTAGCACAATGTTGCATCCTTGAGGGTAGAAGGGAATGGTTTCAACTTCTGCTCATCCTCTGCATAGTCACAGGTTCAACAGAGAACAACAAATTCAAACAAGAAGGTATCAAGGTCCTCGGTAGTCAGTCCATGGAAGTGAGGCAAGGCTAAAGGACTTATGTTTTTCATTTTTGTGTCCCCATTGGTCTCCCAAATAGGAAAGGCACCTTCTACTCTTTCCCCATCTCCTCTAACGTTTTTGTTTTTAGCCATGGTCTTAGGAGGTATGGTTTCTTTCTCTTCTTATGTTATAGGATCTTCGTATATCTATAGAGGTTCACCTATAGGTTCTTTTGGATCACTACCACCAAAGAAGAGAGAAGGGTGACTTAGTGATGTGGTGGGGGTGTTGGGTAGGAATTTTCTTGAATTGTCTCTGTTCCTATGAGGCATGAAGGAAATCTCTTTTTTGGGTGATTTTTTTGTTTTCTCTGCTTGTACCTGCAAAACTGAAATGGATTGACCAACAACTTGCAACTAACTGAAATAAATCTTGCTGAAATGGAAATTGCAGAATTGAAATGAAAGCATGAAATGTCTAATATATGCTTGCTAAAATGAAATTGTAGAATTGAAATGAAAGCAGGAAATGTCTAATATACTTTTGTAGAACTGAAATTGCAGAATTGAAATGAAACAACTACTCTACTTTTGCTAAAATAAACTACTTAGCAGAATGTTGCAGTAGAAAATAGACGAAAAGCAGTAATCACAAAATACTTTGATGCTTGGCTAACCTACTGAGGCTTGAAGCCTTCTTATTTATACAAGTGGGGACTCCCAACAATCCTCCTAAACTTAAGGAACTCAGCTACCTAGAACTGAAGATAACAATAGCCCTACTTGACTTGCTCGGCTACCCATTGGAGTCATTAATGTGGGCCTTTGTACTCCGAGCTGTTGATGAAGAATTCGAGGAAGGGGTCATTAATGAAGGAGACACCCATCCTATAAGTCCTCATCCATGTTTCCTCTAGTTTGGCTGTCATTTTGCTCATAAATTCCCGGTCCTTGTCCAAATTTATCCAAAAAAATCTGCAATAAACACTCATTAGACTACATGGCAAAGTGACCATCCCCATTCACTCTATTGACATAAATATATTCAAAAACATGCACAAAAATATTGAGAATGGTGGATTAAACGCAAATAATAGGCAGAATGAGCCCATATAGATACTCATTTCTAGGGCTCATCAATACCCGATGTTGACAGTCACTTTGAGGATATCGTACAATTCCTGGCAACATGGATTGCTCTAGAAGGGTATACAAGCCAGCAGAAGAAGGAGTTAGTAGTGCACACATTAGACTTTTTTCGTCATTGCGGGACATCTGTACAAAATGGGGTCTGATGAAATATTGCGACATTGTGTGCCTTACTTTGAGCGGAGCAACGTCCTTGGGAAGGTTCATGGATGAGCTGTAGGAGGACATTATGCAGGAAAAGTGACAACACAGAAGGTTCTGTGTGCTGGATTTTGGTGGCTAACTCTGCATAAGGACACGAAAGCTTATTGTAGGGCCTGTGACTCATGTCAAAGGAATAGTAGGCCATTGCGAAGGGATGAAGTACCATTGACACCGCAGATCACATTACAACCATTTGAGAAATGGCAATTGACTTTATGGGACCAATTCAGCCTCTGAGGAAGAAAACACATGCACGGTACATCATCACTGCGATAGAGTACTTGACCATATGGGCAGAGGCGCAGCCTGTGAAGGACTGTACCGACATGACAACAATGAAGTTTCTTTTTGAGTATGTGTTGACAAGATTTGGCTATCCAAAGATCTTGATGAGCGATTGCGGTATGCACTTTCTTAACGAAACAATCAACACATTGATAGAAGAATTTCAGGTGTATCATCAGAAAAGTACACCTTATCATCCACAGGCTAATGGGATAGTGGAAGCATTCAATAAGATAATGGAGAGTGCACTAACAAAGTTCTGCAATGCTCAGAGAAATGAATGGGATGTGCACATACTCGCGGTGCTATGGGCCTATAGAATGACTTGCAGGAAGCTGATTAGGAAAATGCCTTTCAAACTCATGTATGGCATAGAAGTTGAAATGCCAATGGAATACATTGTACCTAGTTTGCGCATATGGGCACTCTAGGAATGGTGGATCATGGAGCCCTGGAAGAGAGGCTCGCATAGCTAGCAGAGCTTGAAGAGGACTAATTTCTAGCTGGATTTCATCAACAAGTTCAAAAGGAGCATGAAAAAGGATGGCACAATCAACACATTAAACTACACACCTTCCAGGTTAATGATATGGTTTCACTATAAGATAGCAAGTTTGATAAATTTATAAGAAAATTTAGGATGCACTAGTTGGGGACCTATGTCATCGAAGAGATTACCGACGGTGAAGTAGTTCAGTTGGTTAAGTTAAATGGAGAGCCCTTCCCAGAAAAGTGAATGGTAGCTGATTGAAGCCATACACTGTGATTTGGCTAGATGACTATATGAAGGAAGCACAGTCTTAGTGCTCTAGGCATCTGAAAGGAGGCGCGGGACTATAAACTACACTGGTCGGGTCAGGGAAATGCGTGAAATGAGGAGATGTCACAAAGACCACACGAGTGCATAGAAAGTTGTGCTACTTGGAATAAAACCACGCAAGTCAGCCAGAAAGTGACTTTTTAAGTCACTATTCATGATTTGATGATGGAAAAATGACCAAATGGAGCAGGGGGCGGGGGAGGGGGGGGGCAACGTTTAAGATGAAATTTATAGGTGAGATCCTTGAAAATATGCCACCAATCTAGCATTTATGAACTGATTTTGGGGGGAATGGTCCGATTTGAATTCAAAATGGTCTATAAATTACATGTGGCTGCCCAATGAAGAACACTTGGCATTTTGAGCATTGAGTTGTTGAGCTTAGACGTGTATGAATTGTGAATTCTTTAACGCTCTGATAGTGAGTTCGGCATTTGAGAAATTACCAAAGGAGACCCAAGAACTATTGGATAGCGTCATGTCAACACCGGTAGAAACTGTAGATATTAGCGAAGCAGTGACAGCTGAAGGGGCTATGCTAGAGGTTGCTATTGAAGCAGAGGGAACTGCTTCAGAGGTTGCAGAGATGCCCAAGCCGCCATGGTCGCCTAGACCAAGGCCTACCCAGAACCAGGAAGGCCCAAAAGGCAAGAAAGGAAAGCAGGCCACGACACCACTGGTGCACACGTCACCTAGGAGAAACCCTCTGAAAAAGACAAGCCCACCACTCAGGAAAAGGGAAAAACCATTAACCTGGAATTGGAGGAGGAAGAAATTGGGCATATCCCAATGGACGATGAGGATCTTGGGATCCACACGGAGGACGTTGAAGTTGAGGGGTCTGACCCCATTATTAAATTACCTGGGTACGTCCCTCTACATAGGGGAAAGGCCAAGGTGCCTAAGGACATTGACGAGAGCAAGGCCACCTTGTACACACCTCAGCTACCAGACAAGATTGTTTTCAAAGGACTATGCTTGGCACAGATTCCAATGTTGAAATTGGAGGACTAGGACTTAGTTGATACCAAGTGATTCGGGGTGACCGCATTGGAACTGTGGAAGTGGCTCAAAGGAGTGGATAAGGCAGGCCTACTCAACCTGCTATGGGTGTTGCACTACAATTGCACACCCATTACCTTGTTGGTAATCAAGCAGCTGCTATGCATGGTACATGATGGGTGTTTTTGGCTGGAGGAGCCAAAACCCATCACGGATAGACTGATCCACAGAATCACGAGGCTGCCATATTTAGGGGAGAATCTGGCTATGATGTTTGGTGGAAAGTCAAGCGAATTGGCCCTCATGGAGGCCATGAATAATAAGTTTAGATTAGTAAAGAAGTCAAGCAGCTATGTGATTACAAGTATTTTCGACCCAACGGTCAAAGTGGCCACACAAATATTGGCAGGGAAGGTCATGTGAAAGTGTCGCTCTGATGAAGTACCAGTACCCATGGTAGCTCTAGTGGCCCAATGCACAGAGGGAGTTCAGTTTAATTGGGTGCACTACCTCTACGGTGACTTCCTCGCGAACTGTCGCGAGGTGCAAGATCTCAACAAGACCTTCCACTATGCATGGCTCTTGCTATCCATCGTGCTTGTAGCCTGGGAGCTACTCGAAGACAACCGATTTCCCTCATTGTGTTAGACCTGCCTGAGGCCATGAAGTACGCTTTGCTATGGGCAACTAATGATCCCCACTAGATCAAGGACATCAAGATCTTTTGGATCTTGATGGAGATGAATGTGCTCATGGCCATCAACTGCAGGTCACGGTTGTTTCCTACTACCTTTGATAAATTACAGTTGTACGTGGAGTTTAAGGATGATTTCCACCATGTATCGATCAAGGCATGAAATGATCCCGAGTAGAAGTGGAATGAATTTCCCTAATTAGCTACAGATGATGTGATTCAAGCCGTTATTGAAAGTTGGCTGGTAGAATGGCACACTGCCTTGGATTTAATGGTGGGATCCAACAAGATAGCTGCATAGTAGAAGAAGGATGAAGCCAAGCTTAAGATGGAGCAATTGGATGAGAAAAGGAGGAAGGAGGCTAAGGATAAGGCTAGGGTAGATTGCGGTGCCACACAACAGAGAAGTGGATAGACAGGAGGAGAGGAGCACGACTTCGACAAAGAGAAGTTTCCCTCCCCAGAAGAAGAGGAAGAAGAGGATGATTTGACAAAACAGGGAGGAGTTGACTTGCAAACACATCCATTTTGTATCAAGCATCCAAGGGGACAAGAAAAATTAGGGCCGCAGAGGAAGTCCAAGGCTAGCAAGACGGCCATGGACCCGATCACCCTAATAGAGGGGGATTTGAATGATATTGGGGATACAGTGTGGGATCCCACCGTAGAACTGCTGCAGTAGTTTGAATAGAAGCAACAACAGGCTTTGGGGGCCATTCGGGAAAATCCATGAGAGCTATAAATTCAGGCAACACAAACCGATACAACATCCACTAGTTTTGCCATCGATACTTCAGAATTTGTCAAGATGTTGCATGTGAAGGACTCCCGAACCATAGTGTTGCTAGATGGGGCACTAACGATACAGATTGAAGCTAATAGGCCCACTGTCAACGTGCTCAAGTGAGTAGGGTTGAACTTGACAGTGCTTCTGAGCGAGGCACTCCACTTGCTGCAAGATGGGCTCATCACGGAGTTGAGGCCTCACAAATAGTGTGCTTTGTAGGTGATTAGCGAGTAGAAGATAAAAAATACTAAAATGGGTGTGCAACTAGAGTCCGTCCTCATATCCATGATGGAACTCACTAACACGAATCAATGCATGATTAAGGTCATGGAGGAAGCATGCTAAATGGTACCGGAGTTGGCCATTCCTGCGGATGAGCTGGTAGATGTGCACGTTTGTAAACTCACTACGGGAGTGCGTGACGCCTGCACAGAATTGGCAAAGGTTCAGTTGGAGCTGAAACTACAAATTGCAGAATTGCAGTAGAGGGCCCAACCTTCGACTCCATCGAAAGTCAAGGAGCAGCGCGCGACTGCTATAACAGAGGCAATAATGACAGTAGAAAGTGCGGTAGCAGGCTGCACAACACTTTTTGAATAGTCGTTCGAAGTACTAGCCAGCCTACAAGAAGACCCTACTATGGAGAGGCTAGAAGCAGAGGTGCGAGAGCTGCAACAATGCTACGATGAGTTAAAAGGGACATCATGTACTATTAACCTCACATGTAGACTTGCAAAGTTGTAGGAGGTCAAGGCATTAAAGGAGCAGGTAGATGCAGCTCAACAGAAAGAGGAAGTGCTGAACGCACGCTTGAAGCCTTGGTTAGACAAGGCCTACTTGATCACGACCTCCATTGGAGGCAAGTTGGCTAGTCTGTAGGAGACTCAACAGAAGCTTCAGGCTGACAGTGCAGGGCCAGCAATAGGGTAGCTGGTCGAGGAAATAAAGAAGGCGGTCGTGTAGTGCACCACCAAGGTGGCAGTGATATAGGTCGAGCTGGGGTGTCTTTGCGCTAAGATCTCTGTGCCCACAAAGTGACTTGAGGGCGAGTCACCATGATTGTGTTGGGGGCCTATTGGGAACGAGTTTAGCCAAGAGCCAGTTTTGGGGCTAAAATCCCATGTTTGGGGTAGAAGGCCCAAATTTTGTAATAAAGATGTAAAGTATCTAGATTTTGTGGTTGTGGAGTGCGAAGAGGTCAAAGGGTTGTCCACCCTTGTTTTGTGAAGTATCATGTCTGCTATAAAGATTGTTGTATAGAAAGGGAGTCTTAGAAGAGTCTAAGAGAAGAGTAGTAACAATAAGAAGGATTTTGTGTAAGAAGTTCCAAGTGTTCTCGAGTCTTAGCATAGGTAGAGGCTCTGCAGTTGAGTGTGTAGAGGCCTAGGGTGGAAGTCTGTAGCTGAGTACGCAAACCCCTACAGCTATGTGCATAGGGAGGATAGAGTCTATACTAAACTTGAGATATCAATAGCGAGAATTATTCTACAATCACTATGTATTTTGTCTCTGTTTAATGCATTTGATTATATTATGCTACAATTTGGGTTTACATTATAATGCTTATTTAATGCACAAATGTATTTGATTATATCTATTAATTGAATGCAAGCAAGAGTAAAGATTTACATGATGGTAGTTGTAAATGCATGGTAGACTAGATAACACTTAAGATAACTTAGGAAATTATATAGTAACGTAATCATAGAGGTACGTAAGTGCCTAGACCTTAGGATAGGGCTGCACAAATATCAGTCAAGTACCTTCGTGAAGGTACTGAAGGACGGAAGAGAAGGAAGATAGATAAGCCCTAAAGGCTTGTCAATTTGCAAGAAGGCAGGATCAGGAAGTATAAATCGACATCATGACCATCTCAGGGTGTGGAAACTTAGGTCCTGCATCCCCCCATACAACTTCGAATGAGACTTCGATCCGCTTTCCACGGGCTGATGCCGAAAGGGCCAGTAGTGTAGGGATTTGGTTGGCTGACTAACGTTGAACCTGGGTTAGGGCCCATCAAGCCAACAGTGCCCAATCACAAACCGTATTCATTGGGATGGATAACCAATGATGCTAATTTACAGGTCACACAGAAATGTATTTTTAGGTTTGCAATCACTACTAATTTCATTGATGAAGTTGAATTAGGCATTGTTTGATTGGATATCTCAGGAATTGGGTTGGGAAGTCCATATTTGTATGACAAGAAGGTTGCTTTCCACAGATTTGAGAAAAAATACCATTTGTTCAAAAACAAAGTGGTGTACATTGTGATATGCCATCGCAAGAAACTTAATCTGTCTTTGGCAAGCATAGGTGAAATGAAATGATTGGTTAATTATAGCAAGAGTCTTGTGCTCCTCATGATCAAGCAAAAGAATGACACAGAGCAGGAATTCTTTGCAGGATGTGATGTAAAGTTGAAAGCTGAATTGGTTGAAGTGGTCAATCAATATGGAGAATGTTTCAAGAACCAAATGGATTGCCACCAAAAAGAGGAATTCACGATGAAATTCAGCTACAGCAGGACTGTCCACTCCCAAACATTGGTATGTATCGAATGTCAATTATGGAAAGTTTAGAAATTAAAAAACAAGTCCAGGAATTGTTAGATAAAGGAGTAATTTGTCCTTATACTTCACCATGTGGTTCACCACTAGTATTAGTACCAAACAAACATGGAACCCAATGCATGTGTGTAGATTATCGAGCTTTAAATAAGATCACAATAAAGAATCGATACCCACTGCCCAAAATAGATGATTTTCTAGATTAAATGAAAAGTATTTTACTAAATTAGACTTGAGAAGTGGATATCATCAAGTAAGAATAGCTGAGGAGGACATATGTAAGAGTGCTTTTAAAACCAAATAGGGATTGTTTGAGTGTCTAGTTACACCTTTCGGTCTTTGCAATGCTCCAACTACATTCATGAGAGTCATGAATGATGTTTTAAGATCATTTCTTGATGAATTTGTAATTGTTATTTAAATGATATTTTGATATTCAACAAATCAAGAGAAGAGCATGTCAAGCATGTTAGGAAATTTTTAGATATCATGAGAAAAGAAAAACTATTTCTAAAGGTGTCTAGATGTGTGTTATGAAACCAACTCAAGAAAAGATAGAAAAGATAGATGAACGCCTTAGAATTCAGCCTCTTTGAGGGGGAAAACTCCTTTACATTACATAAATGAACAATTCTTCGATGATTCAAATGAAAAGACCTCCTCTCTATATATAGGAGTCT
>APFE031720574.1:0-14948 GCA_000404065.3 Pinus taeda | reverse complement strand
ATGTAATGACCGGATAATTTATGGGAATAAATCTTCTGTTTTACCATTGTAAGTAAATATGGAATAGAGATTATTATCTTTTTGTGAAAAATGATTTGAATATTATTAATTCAAAAATTGAGTAATTAAACATAATAACTTTCTATGAGGAAGTTATCCTCTTTTCTTGCCTGATAATAAACAGTTGCTAACATGGAAAAAACCCTAACTGTTTTTCCTATTTCCATAGAAAAGGGAAAAGGAAAATGACCCGAGTTGTTAAGGAACAAACGGGGAGAGAAGGCAAAAGAAAAGAAGAAAAGAGGGTGCGAAGTCTGGTAAGGACCAGATAGCATAGGCACAAGTTGTGCAATATCTTTGCTGAAGACAACGGTCTGGCAAAAGAGCTTGGGGGGAGATTCAGTCTCATGGACTAATCTCATGGTTGGGAGGAGAACAAGCAACAAATTAATTCACTCTATTCTGGAGAGGTACTGAAGACTGTAATAGTAGCAGTACAAGTAAGTACAGTTACTATTTTATGGTCTAAGATACATTCATGTTCTTAAAGATACTATCTAGAATGTAAGTTAGGGTCTAGGATAATCTGAAAGATAGTCTCAACCTGTTAAAAGAAAACAAGTATACAATGCCAGGATAAAGGAAGAAATTAAATGTACAGGCGAAACTCATTAAAACACTAAATAAAATCTGAGTGGAGTACTGCATGAACTCGGTCGGGTCTTAGCAATATCCGAGTTTCAAGAAACTTATTTTTATAAATCATACCTTATACGGAAAGGGATGACATATTATTATGCACATAACAGTGGTATAATGATATAATGACAAGTAGGAAAAAGACAATATGTGCAAGAAATAATATAAACCATATAAATATATATGTAATGACAAGGGACGGTAGAACCAGTGTGCGTATGGTCTGCACACAGTGGTCAAACCAACCGAGACACGGTGGAATAAAAGTCATAATCCTCTGTACCAAAGGAAAGACAGAGCAACCGCACCAATAGCAATGATTTATAGCAACCTGTAACTATCTAAGCCCTCGCAAGGGACAAATTTATGCAAGTATAACAATAATAAAATACGAGGTTACGAGTAATGAAAACCTTGAAAATATTTCAGAAACATGTGGATGTAAACCATGTAACATTAAGTCAACTGCCTAAAATAAAGAGAAATATGTATACTATAGTTATGCTTCTTTCTGTAGAAAAAAAAAAGAACTTACAAGTGACCCTATCAACGGATGAGACCCGTGAGAGTAAGGACAGTCAAGGCATAGCCGGTAATTCCGGTGCCGAGACCATCAAAGGGTCGCATCTGAGCATTATATGCATGAACAACATCAACCGACGAAATAATATCTGTCCCTGTTGTAGCGTACAGCTATATCATCATGCATAGACTAACTCTAGGGTTACAGCGGCACATCAATCAATATTAATTTCCAGAGCAGAACCATGTAAAAACAATAGATTAATAAACCTTGCCGAGCCTTTCGGAATCACAAAGGTAAACTGAAAATCATAGTACTTTACAGAACCGGAGAAAACACAAACTTCATATATGCTTGGTAACAGAGTCATAATTGTCCTATGCATTTAAAAGCAAATTAAATATAGTATATACACGCCAAATGTTCACGGTGTAATCGGCTGAGCCATACACAGCGGTTCATTGATTAAAAACATCTTTACAGTATTGAGAATAGAATGTCAATCCAGGAAAACAAACATTGAAATAATACATTCGTATTTAGTGACAGAAGTCTCTGAGTTCCGTTCCAGGCGCGGAAATAACGCTACCACTATGACGACCTTCAAGGCCAGAACCCTGGCTTCGAGCTATGGGCGACGCCCTCAGGCAAGTAAAAGTCACAAGGATTCATCTTTCCATCAGAGAGTGGTGAAAATCACCTGACAGGAAAGGGGAGGAATCATCATATAACTCAGCATCAACCGTATATGAAAACCCTAAGCTAAGGGTCGCAGGCTTACCTAATGAAACCGTTCATGGAGATTAAATGATGGTCGCGGTAATTCCCTCGGACCCCTGTCAACAAGAAGAACCAACATAAATTAGAATAAGCGGAGAGAAAGTCCATCAAAATTCTGTGAAATTCCTTATCTAATATTGGAACAAAGGAAAAAGGATACCTGTAAATGTTTGGGTTCGGAACGGAGGGCCAAAGGTGTTCACAGTCTCTGGGGCGTAACAGTGACCCAGAGTTCCACCATCGAAGCCGGCGACGAATGTTTGCAGGCGAGCAGCCATAGTCGAAATGAAAAATAACCACGGAAAAATGAGCTACCAAGCATATAACACAAAACCCTAAAGCCATTGATAGCTGGCAATCGGTCTTTAGCCGTCTGATTAAGGTTTGGAAATATCCGCCATGGATCTTATCAGTGATCCCGAGGAGATCACGGCTCTCTGCGACATTTAATATCACTTACAGTATTCCAGAGACCGTAATCCAGTTTGGGTAGAAAAATCTAGAGACGGACCAGCTGTCCACCTCTCCGTTAAGGAGAATTAATAGTTCAATAGTTAAGTGCCTGATGACTGTGTAGGATTGCTGGCAGCATCGATTCCTATGTTGCATCAAATGTTACAAGGGTCATGTATATATAATTAAAACTCTGCCTTCGTTGTAAAGTTAGGGTAATACCTTATGAACTCATATAATGTTAACTATATAATGGTCGATCGACTATTAAATGGGTCTCCAAGTTAATAAACACCATTGACATGCATAAGGATAACCTATATTAGTAAAGTGTGTTAATTTATATTTACCTTTCGTTATGTGTAAAGATAGAAATCAAATTATTTTTTTATCCGTGTATGAGTAAGTATTATATAGGGTTGTGACATGTGGTATCAGAGCCCAGTTACAGAACTGAGGCCTTTGGGTAAAGATAGATTGACACATAGAGACATTACAAAAAATATATATATAAATAAATATATAGATCTTCCTCATCATTACCCATTCACTTTGTTTGAATGAAGTACAGGATGAGGAGTTTCAAGAACCTGCAGCATGAGGAGAGCAGATAATACAACTCGAAGACCTGTGATGGGACAGGGGGCACCTGGCCCCGAAAATAATCTTGAACTGTGGGTGCAACTTGGGGAAGAGGCCATAGTTACAAATCAAGCCATTCTGGAAACAGTACAGGAACTTAAAAATGAGATGGCAAGGCTACGGGAAGACAATGCCAGACTTACGATGGAACAAGAAAGAATTCTGAAGAGTTTGTCTGATCGACAGAATCAACCACCAATTAATCCTAGCACGGAGCATCCAAGGATGTTTGAAGAACAGAACCACCATATACCCCCTGAAGGATCAGAGGAACAAGAGGAACGTTCCGATAATGTAATTTAACAACAAACTTCGAAAAGACAAAGGGTGGAACTACAAGGGGAATTTCGCAAAATTAAACCACCGCATTTTGACAAGGAACAAGAAGAAGCAGCTGAAGCATGGCTAATCAATATGAATAAGTATTTCCAGCTCTATGAATATGACCACAATCTTAAAGCACAATTGGCTATCTTTTAGCTACAGGGAAAGGCCACCTTATGGTGGGAAGAAGTGAAAATTGTAAAAGGAGTTACTGAGCAGACTATTACTTGGGATAACTTTCAAAGATATTTTAAGGAGAGGTATTTAACTGAATGCTTCTACGATGAAAAGGCAAGAGAGTTCCATGATCTGTGTTTGGGGCAGCAGACTATGGACGAGTTTATCACCCGTTTTACTTCCTTACTCCGCTATGTGCCATATATAAGGGAGGAAAAAGCAAAGGTACAGAGATTTGTTAGCAACTTACCACCCTACATGCGAGAAAGGATTGAATTTGATAATCCAAAATCAATGGACGAGGTAATCCGTAAGGTCAGAATCTATTATCAACAAAGCAAGCAAAAAGGGGAAGCTGCTGGGAGAAAATGGAATGAGAAAAAGAGCTTTAAGTCAATAGGATACAACAAAGGAAATCGTAGCAGTGCAAGTAAGGGAAATGGCAAAGGACTAAACATCAGAACTACAACAAGAACCACATCCAAATTTAGGCCTACCAATGAGTCTAAAGTCAGCGAACAACATGCACGATTGGACAGTGAAGGGACAGTAAGACCCCCGGTGCAATGTTGGGGTTGTGGGGGATCCCATTACATCAAAAACTGTCCACAGCGAAAGGGGACTGAACAATTATCCCAAATTCACGAAGCCTCAACAGTCAGCGAGGTAGGATGCAGTGTACCCAGGATTAATGTGGCTTTGGAAGACCGTCAGCAGGAATATCAGCCAACCATGGTCGAATTCGAAGGTAACATTTCAAACCTTACTGTATCTGTTTTAATTGATCCTGGGGCTACACTAAGTTATGTAAGCCCAAAGGTAGTAGAACATTGTAATTTACAATCTGTTAAGTTTAAAAAGCCATGGTTGATACAATTAGCTACAGGAGCCAAAAGACGAGTGACAGCTAAAATTAAGGACTGCTCCTTCACTATAGCCGGACAGCCAGTAAAGGCTGACTTAAACGTGCTTCCCCTTGGCTCCTATGATATTCTAATCGGTATGGACTGGCTGGAAAAACACTGGTCATTAGTGGATTGTAAAACCAAGGTTATCTACTTTAGAGATCATCATGGAATCAGGAAATAAATGCAAGGAATTAAACGACCTGTGAAAATTCGACCAATAATAGCAAACCAGCTCGTGAAATGTATTCAGAAGAGGTGTCAGGTCTATGCCATCTAGGTGGGTTATGCAAATTCTAAGGATCAAACAGCTATTTTGAACAATATCCCTATAATCCAAGAATTCATAGATGTGTTTCCAGAAGAAATTCCCGGGTTACCACCAAGAAGAAACATAGATTTTACCATTGAGTTGGTTCTGGGAGCAGCACCAGTGTCACAGGCACCCTATAGAATGAGTGTACCCGAACTGACAGAATTAAAAATGCAGTGGCAGGAATTATTAGACAAATATTACATACGTCCTAGTGTGTCCCCATGGGGAGCCCCAGTACTATTTGTCAAGAAAAAGGACGGAACCCTCCGGATGTGCATAGATTACCGATAGTTAAATAACTTGACCATTAAGAATAAATATCCTTTACCTCAGATCGATGAACTATTCGATCAAGTGAAAGGTGCGACGGTGTTCCCTAAGATTGATCTGCGATCAGGTTACCATCAGATCCAAATTAAAGAGGAAGATATCGCTAAAACAACTTTTAGAACAAGATATGGTCATTACGAATTTGTGGTCTTACCGTTCGAACTGACCAACGCCCCTGCAACTTTCATGTGTTTAATGAACAATGTTTTCCATCGTTATTTGGACAGATTTGTGCTGATATTTATTGATGATATATTAATATATTCTCGCACCATGGAAGAACATCATGAACATCTTAGAATGGTGTTACAGACACTTCGAGAACATCAGCTATACGCAAAGTTTACTAAGTGTGATTTTTTTAAAGAAGAAATCCAATATTTGGGTCATGTAATTACAAAGGATGGGATCGCAGTGGACCCGAAAAAGATAAAGGCCATAATGGAGTGGCCCGTACCGAAAGATGTGGCAGATGTTCGATCCTTCATGGGATTGGATGGATATTATAGGAGGTTTGTAGAAGGCTTTTCTATAGTAGCATTTCCCATTACCTCATTGCAAAAAAAGGGAAAAGCATTTCAATGGACCACAAGCTGCGAGAAAAGTTTTGAGCAATTGAAACACCTACTCACTACAACACCTATTTTGAGTATAGCCGATCTTGAAAAGGATTACGTAGTATGTACGGACGCAAGCAATGAAGGAGTAGATGGAGTCTTAATGCAGGAAGGCAAGGTGATTGCATACGAGTATCAAAAATTAAAAGAGCGTGAACAGAAATAATCTACTTATGATTTGGAATTGGTTGTCGTCATTCATGCCTTAAAAATGTGGCGGCATTATCTTGTGGGCAGGAAATTCTTGCTGCTTACCGACCATCATAGTTTAACCAACTATTTCAGCCAGCCCACCTTAAACGCTAGACAAGCACGGTGGGTGGATTTCTTAAGTGGCTTTGATTTTGAGATAAAACATCTGCAAGGAAAAGAAAACCGAGTGGCAGATGCCTTAAGTCGGAAAATACAACATTTGTATGAAATTTCCATTAGTGGGTGGAAGAGTCCCTTCTTGGAGATGGTGAAGGAAGCCTCAGATCAAGATACTGAATATCAGCAGCTAAAACTGCAAATACAGCAATCCGTCAACACGGCAGACCAACAAGAATATGAGTTAGATGATGCTGGAATGATATATTTCAAGCAAAGGTTATATGTACCCAACCAAGACATAATTAAAAATCTGATTATGGATGAATTCCATATCAGCCATTATGCGGGACACCCGGGATACCATAAAATGATTACTGCAATCCGAAAAGATTACTTTTGGCCAGGAACGAAGAAGAACATTGCCGAGTACTTGGCACGATGTTTAGAATGCCAGTAGCTTAAAGAGGAGTACCAGCATCTAGCACGATTGCTACAACCATTACCTATCCCAGAATGGAAATGGGAGATCATTTCCATGGATTTTATCACAGGTTTGCCTAAGACAAAAAGAAACAACGATTCCATTATGGTGGTAGTAGACAAGTTGAGTAAAGCTGAGCATTTTATACCTGTACAATCCACGTATAAAGCTGTACAGATTGCTTATATTTTTATGCAGCATGTGTTTAAGTTACATGGGCTCCCGAAAACAATAATTTCCGATCGTGATGTGAAGTTCACATCAGCCTTTTGGAAAACACTATTCGTTGATTTAGGAACCCAATTAAATTTCAGCACAGCATACCATCCTCAGACTGATGGACAAACGGAACGAGTGAACCAAGTGGTGGAAGACATGTTAAGGGCTTATGTTATGCAGCAACCCACGCTGTGGGAAGAGTATTTACATCTGGTGGAATTCGCGTATAACAATGGGTATCACACCTCTACGCAAATGAGCTCATTTGAGGTCATGTATGGTCGAAAATGCCGTACACCCTCTAGCTGGGGAGGACCCGAAAATAAACTGAGTTTAGGACCTGAGATGCTTAAAGAAATGGAAGACATGGTGAAAAGAGTGCGTGTTAATTTGAAAGCTGCTCAAGATAGACAGAAAAATTTTGCTGATCGGAAAAGAAGGTTCAAGGAATACCAAGTTGGGGACCATGTTTATATCAAAATTCAAGCTAAAAGAAGTACCTTACAGTGGACTGGGTGTGCCAAATTGGCACCCCGATACTGTGGACCCTTTCAAGTCTTGGTCAGGATTGGACCAGTGGCTTACCAGCTTGCCTTGCCAAGTCACATTCGGGTCCACAACGTGTTCCATGTTTCAGTACTAAAGAAATATGTCTATGACCCTAAGCATGTAATCCGATGGAAGGATATTCAGGTGGGAGTTACTATTACAATAAACCTGTTAAAATTAGTGTTGAAGGAAAACTAACTTAAGGAATTGTGCAATGTAGGTCGAACCGGAAGGAGAGGTTCTGGTCGAACCTTTGAGCATCCTCGACCGGAGAGAAGTGCAGCTGCGGAAACGAGTTATTACCCAAGTTAAGATACAATGGCGACATTATGGACTTGAGGAGGCCACTTGGGAGGATGAAGAGCTAATGAGAAGAACTTATCCAGCTCTATTCGTGGCTGGAAGACACCGAGACGGTGTCCAATCTCAGGGGGAGGAGATGTAATGACCAGATAATTTATGGGAATAAATCTTCTGTTTTACCATTGTAAGTAAATATGGAACAAAGATTATTATCTTTTTGTGAAAAATGATTTGAATATTATTAATTCAAAAATTGAGTAATTACACATAATAACTTTCTATGAGGAAGTTATCCTCTTTTCTTGCCTGATAATAAACAATTGCTAACAGGGAAAAAAACCCTAACTATTTTTCCTATTTCCATAGAAAAGGGAAAAAGGAAAAGGGCCCGGGTTGTTAAGGAACAAACGGGGAGAGAAGGCAAAGGAAAAGAAGAAAAGAGGGTGCTAAATCTGGTAAGGACCAGATAGCACAGGCACAAGTTGTGCAATATTTTTGCTGAAGACAATGGTCTGGCAAAAGAGCTTGGGGGGAGATTCAGTCTGGTGGACTAATCTCATGGTTGGGAGGAGAACAAGCAACAAAGTAATTCCCTCTATTCTGGAGAGGTACTGGAGACTGTAACAGTAGCAGTACAGGTAAGTACAGTTACTGTTTTATAGTCTAAGATACATTCCTGTTCTTAAATATACTATCTGGACTGTAAGTTAGGGTCTAGGATAATCTGAAAGATAGTCTCAACCTGTTAAAAGAAAACAAGTATACAATGCCAGGACACAGGAACAAATTAAATGTACAGGCGAAACTCATTAAAACCTAAATAAAATCTGAGTGGAGTACTGCATGAACTCAGTCGGGTCTCAGCAGTATCCGAGTTTCAAGAAACTGATTTTTATAAATCATACCTTATACGGAAAGGGATGACATATTATTATGCGCATAACAGTGGTATAATGATATAATGACAAGTAGGAAAAAGACAATATGTGCAAGAAATAATATAAACCATATAAATATATATATAATGACAAGGGACGGTAGAACCAGTGTGTGTATGGTCTGCACACAATGGTCAAACCAACCGAGACACGGTGGAATAAAAGTCATAATCCTCTGTACCAAAGGAAAGACAGAGCAACCGCGCCAATAGCAATGATTTATAGCAACCTGTAAACTATCTAAGCCCTCGTAAGGGACAAATTTGTGCAAGTATAACAATAATAAAATACGAGGTTACGAATAATGAAAACCTTGAAAAGATTTCAGAAATATGTGGATGTAAACCATGTAACATTAAGTTAACTGCCTGAAATAAAGAGGAATTCGTATACTATAGTTATGCTTCTTTCTGTAGACAAAAAAAAACTTACAGGTGACCCTATCAACGGACGAGACCCATGAGAGTAAGGACGGTCAAGGCACAGCCGGAATTCCGGCGCCGAGACCATCAAAGGGTCGCATCTGAGCATTATATACATGAACAACAACAAACGACAAAATAATATCTGTCCCTGTTGTAGCAAATAGCGATATCATCATGTATAGACTAACTCTAGGGTTACAGCGGCACATCAATCAATATAAATTTCCAGAGCAGAACCATGTAAAAAAAATAGATTAATAAACCTTGCCGAGCCTTTCGGAATCACAAAGGTAAACTGAAAATCATAGTACTTTACAGAACCGGAGAAAACAAAAACTTCATATATGCTTGGTAACAGAGTCATAATTGTCCTATGCATTTAACAACAAATTAAATATAGTATATACATGCCAAATGTTTACGGTGTAACCCGCTGAGCCATATACAACGGTTCATCGATTAAAAACATCTTTACAGTATTGAAAATAGAATGTCAATCCAGGAGAACAAACATTGAAATAATACATTTCGAATTTAGTGACAGAAGTCTCTGAGTTCCGTTCCAGGCGCGGAAATACCGCTGCCACTATGAGGACCTTCAAGGCCAAAACCCTGGCTTCGAGCTATGGGTGACGCCCTCAGGCAAGTAAAAGTCACAAGGATTCATCTTTCCATCAGAGAGTGGTGAAAATCACCTGACAGGAAAGGGGAGGAATCATCATATAACTCAGCATCAACCGTATATGAAAACCCTAAGCTAAGGGCCGCAGGCTTACCTAATGAAACCGTTCATGGAGATTAAACAATGGTTGCGGTAATTCCCTCGGACCCCTGTCAACAAGAATAACCAACATAAATGAGAATAAGCGGAGAGCAAGTTCATCAAAACTCTGTGAAATTCCTTATCTAATATTGGAACAAAGGAAAAAGGATACCTATAAATGTTTGGGTTCAGAATGGAGCGCCAAAGGTGTTCGCTGTCTCTGGGGCGCAACAGTGACCCAGAGTTCCACCATCGAAGCTGACGACGAATGTTTGAAGACGAGCAGCCATAGTCGAAATGAAAAATAACCGCGGAAAAATGAGCTGCCAAACATATAACACAAAACCCTAAAGCCATTGATCGCTGGCAATCGGTCTTTAGCCGTCCGATTAAGGTTTGGAAATCTCCGCCGTGGATCTTATTAGTGATCCCGAGGAGATCACGGCTGTCTGCGACATTTAATATCATTTACAGTATTCCAGAGACCGTAATCCAGTTTGGGTAGAAAAATCCAGAGACGGACCAGCTGTCCACCTCTCCGTTAAGGAAAATTAATAGTTCAATAGTTAAGTGTCCGATGACTGCATAGGATCGCTGGCAGCGTCGATTCCTAAGTCGCATCAAATGTTACGAGTGTCATGTATATATAATTAAACTCTACCTTCGTTGTAAAGTTAGGGTAATACCTTATGAACTGATATAATGTTAACTATATAATGGTCGATCGACTATTAAATGGGTCTCCAAGTTAATAAACACCATTGACATGCGTAAGGATAATCTATATCAGTAAAGTGTGTTAATTTATATTTACCTTTCGTTATGTGTAAAGATAGCAATCAATTTTTTTTTATCCGTGTATGAGTAAATATTATATAGGGTTGTGACAGTTTGTGTTTAATTGTACTGCTGAGTTGACGAGTTCATTCCCCACAGAGTTACCACAATACTCAGTTCAGGGAAGAGACCGTATCCATTAGTCAATTGAAATTGGATACGGATCATGTTTTTGTCTGGAGAAACGCCCTTTGTTTATTCACAGAAACTGAAACTTCGTTTGAAATTGGAATCGGTCCGATTGAATCGAATTCCAAATTGAGACAGATTGTATTGGCATCTGACCAGTGATTGGGAATTAAGTCAGCGAGCTCTGATAAAAATTATGAAGTTATATAACATCGCACCAAATTAAGGGTAAACGCCCAATTCTTATGGCGTATGGTGATCCATCGATTTGTGAATCGATATATTGTATATCTGGTGCTGCGATATATAAATACGCTTGAAACTGTTATAAATAGAGAAATGAAATGTTTATTAGGACGCACAGGGACGAGGAAGAATCAATTGCAATGTGTATTTGCAGTAAGATCGGTCAAATAGAGAGATCGATTGAGAATTATGATAATGTTTTGATAATCATTGAAGGAAGTGGTACAATTGGAACGCATGCTGCAGCGGAATGCAGGAATAGAATTTATTGAGGCTGAAGGCACGAAGACCATTCCAATTCAATTGATGAATGTGCAGAACTCTGTTTCTGTGCAGAACCAGAGAACGACCAACGAAGATGATTGCAAAGGTCGATGTGTGACAGTGATTGTTAGATCTGAATAAAGTGGAGGTGAATTGTAAACCAAAAGGTATGTTTAAATCCTGGGTATCGATTTAAAAGTTCCCTTATTATGAGTTGGCAAGATGGGAAATTAAATGGAGTAAGATAGTAAGGAGCGGGATATAGAATATGTATGCTCACATTCATAGGTGGGAAAAGAAAACTGGGTTATGCAGGATTGCCCTGCACCAGGGGTACTTTCCATATCCGGGTTAAAAGACTATCTTACTTTTTTTGTAATTTTGTTATATATGTCTATAATATTTTTCCGGCTGCACATGTAATTTTGTAATTTTGTTATATATGTGTATAATCTTTTTCCTGCTGCACCTGGAGAGAATATGGCATACAGTCATGACTGTATATGTTTTTGATAATATAGCTTCTTTAAAAATATAAGATATGTTGGAAATCTCTCTTAACTGTATTGATTTCTTTTACACTGGGGTTCGAATGGTGATCAGAACACACCCTATCTTCTTTATCAAATGATTTAGGAAAATCTTTATTAATCTGTAAATGGTAAATGGTTAATTTTTATATACTGTCATACAATTTATCTATAATATATCATCGTGCTTTTTTCTTACTGGAAAAAAAACTATTAGTTGAAATCTTCGATTAAGATGGGGACAGTTCAACCGTTTGGAGCCAAGGAAAAACATTAATACAAATACCAGAAACTAATTTAGTTAAGAAAACGACAATGAGATATAATAGAAGAATGAAAACTAAGGTCACATTGTAATCAATTTAACCTCATACCACAATCAAATGTTTGCGTAGAGATCAAACAGAGCTATTAAGAATAGGGTATATAGATGGGTCTAAGCCCTCTGGCTTTATTCACTACTTCAACAAAAGTGTGGCGACTTCGAACAGTGCTTCTCAGTATTGCACCCTTATCCGAGTGTGGTCTTACATGATAGGGTGGACGGATTCCACATTGCAGGTAACACATATATTCTTCTCTTAATTCCAAACGCGTTGTACCTTGCGTTGCTCTTCTTATCCACCAACAACTTACCGGGATAACCAGGATATGCGCCTTTCCCCAGTATACCAGCGCAGGCAGTGCCCGCTTCCAGCTGAGCCATTGCATCTCCTTGGTAGTACCAGGCTGTGACCATTTCCAGCGGGGCCATTGCATCTCCTTGATAGTACCCAGTCTTTACCGGGTTCGTGGCTGCCCCGACCAGAACAGACGCTATGTTTATTATCATCCCATCCACACCCACGTCTCCATTTGGTGGACTCAGAGGCGGAATGGGAGGCCCGTAAAGTGGGCCTGCAAAAGCAAAAGGCCACGCGCATTGACCTGGACACTGAACACCAGAGTTCCCAACCCACGCCACCAAGATCCTCTTCGACTCTGCTTTGGAATTAGTTACGCGAATTGAATCATGAAAACCGCATGAGTCCATGCAGAATCTTTCCACATACACATCGTCGGCCGTGAGAACAATGTAAATTCCCTTGTCGTCTCTGGGAAGATTTCTTTTAGCCAACCTCCGTCTTACCAGCAATGCAGTATCGCTTCTCTTCAGCTTCTTTCCACGCGAGCACAACGCATCAGAGGCTTGGCCCCCAATTTCAACTACTGGTGAGACACCTCGTCTGGCTGAGTCTTTATACCGCTGCGTGGTTGCCCACCAGCTGCTCACTGATGGCTGCCTTCTAATATTTTTTCCAATCGAAACGATGAAATCAGAAACAGTGGCTTTTTGGGAGTGACTGAAATTGCCATACCAGAGAATATAGACTTTGATACTGCCGGGTCCCGTGAGAAGGCTTCCATTGTGATACTGCAATACCAGAGGTGCCGAGGAGACTGCCGATGTCAGTCTTGTGACTTTGAAAAACTGAAGTTGTGGGGTTAAGCAATGCAGAGTGAAGCGGCACAACACAACATAGAAGCATCAAAGATATGCACACATGATAATTGTCCATGATTGCTTTACTGCACCTGCGCAACAAGTGGGGAGAGCAAAGGACAACCAACGCACTGGTACACACCTAGGGGCAGAGAGACATAGCCTAGGTAAGGAATGGCTCTATACAATTCCTTGGTGGCTAGATGTTTATATAGTTTCTTCGAAACAGAATTTCAGCTACTTATTATTTAATTTATATATTTAGTTTATAAAAGAAAGAATTTGTTTTGTTATTTAAAATATATTTTTTGGAAATTTTTGTTATTTCAAAAATATGATTTTTGGAATAATAAATAGAATTTAATATTTTAATTTGTTTTTAGTACTGAGTTACTCAGGTTTAAACTATTTTAAATATAAAGTTTTAAAAATATGTCAAATTTTAATTAAATTTAACCTAAAAAAAAGCAGTTGTCTATAATGACGATTTGTGAAACCTTTTTCGGGCCGGTTTTTCCGGTTCAAAATCCCGCTCGCAATTTATTGGAATCAGTATTGACTAGCTAGTTTACTGCACAATCAAACGGTCCCAGGGTTTTTCAGGGTGCTGAATCCAAATATACAGTTAAAAAACCATTTTAACTGCTAAAAATCAAGATTTAACCTTAATTTCTTCCATCAAATTCTGTCACCAGAATCTTCAAAAAGTCGCATTATAAACAACTCCAAAAAATAATACTGAAAAAAAAATTATTTGTCAATTAAATTAGAACATTGTAAAATATTTAATTGATAAATTAAATTACTTAATTAATTTTATAATAAATGCATAACATGTAAATGCACTAAACCGTCCAGGTGAATGAATGTGTAAATGGAGGAACTAAACCGTCGAGGTGAATGAATGAATGGAGGAATAAGGCTCATAATGAATAGTAATCGCTTCACATAGATAAAATAAACTTTATTTAGGTATAAAAAAATAAAAAAAACTAGGATATGTGTGAACCCATGTCGATATAGTTAATGTTCAAGAATCAAAATGCATTAAATGACATAAGACTTATTTTATAGTCTAAGAAATGTGCAGATGGGTAAGGGTAGGTAGTTGTCTATAATGAGATTTTTTCGAAGTTTTTTCGGTCGGTTTTTCTGGTCAAAATCCGGCAGCAATTTATTCAAATCGCAAGTTTGATAGCTAGTTTCTTCACAATCAAAGCTTCCGAGGGGTTTTTCAGGGTGTTGAATCCAAATATGCAGTTAAAAAACCATTTTAATTGCAACCAATCAAGATTTAACCTTAATTTCTTCGCCGGATTCCGTCACCAGAATCTTCAAAAAGTCGCATTATAGACAACTCCTAAGGATAGTGCATGATTAAAAATCACAAACTTATTAAATGATATGTGATTTACTTTACAATGTAGAAGATGGTTAAATGGGTAGATAAATTTGGTGAAAATGTATTGAATAGTATGAGACTTATTTTATAGTTCAACGGCATGAATTTGTGTAAATATAGCAAGGTTAAAAATTAATTATGGTTAATTATTTAACATTTAAAGAATAAGTAGGAGAGCGCGGGATTTCAATCAAAATTAATAAATAAGAAAATTTAAGATATCTACTAATGAGAGTTGTTTTTAGTTAAGATTTTTTGGAAGTTTTTTTAGGAGGGTTTTTTCTGGTTTAATTTTTCTAAA
>APFE031720573.1:0-19165 GCA_000404065.3 Pinus taeda | reverse complement strand
CAGGGCTGGAAAAATGACTAAGCTCTCTTGTGGCCCCCTGTGGAAAGAAAACAACAAGTGGGAGACTGTTGGGTTGTGTTATATTCTTTCCACGACTAGCCCACATAGTTAACCGGGGGGTTAGAGGGGGGGAGGAGCCCCCCTTCGTTGTGCCGATTGTGTAGCGGGTGGGGGGGGTCACAAGGGCTTTGAGGTGTACCCATAACCCCACTTTATGGGGTTTGAGGCAGCGCCCCAGAAAATTTTGGTTTTGGACCCTATGTTATGTTGGGCGGACCCACCTATGGTTTTGTGCATGATTTTTGCACATGTTTTTTGGACGCGATGGTTTTGAGTCCATGGTATTGGATGCGATGGTTTTCAATCCATAGTATTGGATGCTTCGGCATGCATAAATATGTATTATAACATTGAAATGAAAATAATGAAAAATCAAGCTGGTAGTCCCGATTTTCGGATCTAGGGGAAAATCTCTGTGTAAATGTGTTTTATGTGTTATGCTCTCGCATTGTTTATTTTCTATGTTTTAGAATTCATATGCAGGTAATTTCTGTGCAGGGTTAAAACCTACATCACTTGATCACCCATCATCACTAAATCACAATCAATCTGATCATTCAGAACACTGTCATCAAAATGTAGTCACCATAACATAAAGCAGAACCCATAACTCTGCAACAGCAAATAGAAACAACTGAAAATTTAAACATCAAACTTCATAAGGTATACACTACTTCCATGTGTCGAACCAGTGTGTATACGCACTTCTACCAAAGGGAACCAGCGTGCATATCTGCAAATTCAAATATATGATGTATATGATACTTTGATATGATGAACCACCGTGTATACGCTCTTTTACTAAGGTGAACATGCGTACAGATCTGTAAATGATAATTTAAACATTGCAACTATTCCAAACTTCAGTCATACCCAGATCATCACATTTACATAATAAAACATGCATCAGTATTCGGATCTAGACTGTTTAAGATAAAATCACATAATGATAATACCCTTAAGCCTTAATGATCACTGTCCATCAAACTTCATCAGCCTTATAAGTGCATCCTTAGATAGATCAAGCAAACCATCAGAAGCTCATTAACCTGCATATATGATTCAACACTTCATAAGATATTCAGATCCTTGCACCCCTTGGCCTAATGATCTTATCCTCTATATATAGTTTTATGCCTTTCTCAATACCATGGACCAAAACTACTTAAGACCAATACCTTGGACCAGATACCTTGGACCAATTACCTTGGGTCAATTACCTTGGACAAGAAATACCTTGGACCAAAAACTTTGTTTTCCCAAGATATATGCGCTTTTCCTTCCGTGAAAGTGTGTGTGTACGTATACGCTCAGTTTATTCAGTAAACTTGTGTGTATACACAGCTTGGTCAAGGTGAACCTGTGTATACCTCTGTTTCTTCATTCTTTGTAGTCTGAACTGCAATTCTTTGTTTTTGACATGTTGCACTGTGATCTTTCATCTGAGTGAGTTTCCATCAAGGACAACACCTATATCATAATGCCAACATCTTCCTCATGTGTGCTTTCCATGAGGTGCCTAGAATACCTGTTTTTGCAATCACTCATGTTGAGTAACTCTCAGCCTGAAAATCTCTTATTCTTCCATTTTTTATGCATATTTTCATGTTTATGCCTTTTCATTGTGCTCAAAAGGGTCAAAGGTGCTTCGAGGTGCATGTGTGCACTTTCAAAGGCTAAAGGGATGAAGAATGGAAGCTTTGAGGCTTCGCCATGTACTCGTGCACCCTAAGGAAGAAATAAAGCAAGGTAGGGTGCATGTCATAAGTCTGAAGGATGAAGGGGAAAGCTTTGGGATTCCTAAGTGTGATATGCACTCAAGGGAGGGAGGGATGTTGTAAGGCACACTCCCAAAGGCTGAGGGTTAAGGCTTTGTGCCTTTGAGGTTAGCTCATGCACTTAAGAGGCCTTAGGAAGGGCATATGGTGCACTACTAAAGGTTGAAGGGTGGGGTTTCATGCCTTTAAGGTACGCCATTGTGCTTAAGCAACTCAAGAGGGCACACAGAACATAGGGGAAGGCTGGATGACTAATATTTGGGTCTTTAGGGTGTGCCAGTATGCTCAAGGAGGGTGCACTCCTTCGAGTCGAAGGAGTGCCCTCAAGTAAGACTTAGTCAATTTAGAGGGCGCAATTCAGAACGAGGAAGGGGATTTGTTGTTTTGGAGTGTGCCCAACTCTTAAGGAGGTAACATGGCACACTTATGAACAACTAAGGGTCTCCCATCAAGGCTTTAGAGTGTGGTCATGGTGTCATTTTCCACCGAACGTTCTCTATGTTTGGGTGATTTGTTAAGTGGTGAGCAGGATGAGTTCTGGACATAAAACCATGTGGGACACATACTAACTCATTAACAAAACTTAGAAAAACTTGATCAATAATGAATACATATCAAAACACTACTTTATACATGTTCCCCAATCATATCGAGTGGAATGTGCGTGACTGCAAGCATAATATATCGTTTTACAACACAAAGATGTTGTGACCATGAAATGCACTTAGAGATGTTCTAATCAATGCGACGAAACTTGAGAACACTAAAGAACACTTAGGACCTATGAAACAACAAAAAATGACACTTGACGACCAAGGATACACTTGTTACGACCATGAAGTAGGCCCCAAAAATAGAATATAGTGAAATTTTGGAGGGTGTTGTATTAGCAACAACATGACTCTACTCACACATGTTTAAGGAAATTACAATATATGTGACAATAATTATGACTAGAACAATAATATAATCATGCATAAACATATAAATGCATAAAATAACATTTACACTTGAAAGTAACACATCATTTCATACATATAAAGTATAAATTTTATTAGATGTAATTCATCAACTGGATGCAAACCGTAAATGTTCCACCCAACTGTAAACCACACGCTTTAAATCTCTCAGTAGTGGGTCACTCTTGAGTTAGGGCTATAAACCCACATGGGAAAATTATTACCAAGATCCAATTATGGTCATATAGATAGTACCAAACAAATAATCATGTAGGTACCAATTGTAGCAACCTCCCTAACTACAACTTCACATCCCCTAGCCTACACAATCAGAAGTAGTGCACCACATTCTTTGCCTCTATACCATTGAGTTGTACCACAAATCTCCCTGGGATTCTACCATGGACTATCCAAGAAGTATCAAAGTAATATACCACTGGGAGTTCTTAATTACCACAAGAGTGTTTTAAGCATCCATTAAGCCTTATGTTTGGAAATTCTACCCAACCAATCTCCCCGACAAGTTCCAACCTTACTAAGATTAACAATTAGAATTGGCCATATAATTCCACTAAGGAATTCGCAATAGTTTATAGGTTACATGGATTAATAGTTATTTAGGCTCGCTTACACTCAAGTTTGTAGCACAAATGAACAATGCATTGGCAATGGACCAAAAATGAATCAAGGATGAACCAAGAAGGTACTAGCAAGAAATGATGATAAAATGAGCATGGAATCATAACATGAATGATGAGAAACATGAATTATGAATGCATGTATCATTGTTTTCCAAGTGTCACATGAAGAACTAGTAGGACAACAAGCCTCATCTAGTGAGGGTCTATACCTTATGGAAACAATGAGGAAATGCTTCCATTATCACCTCAATAGCCTTCCTCATGTTCTTTTGTGGGATTTCAACTAAAAGGGATGCTTCTCTATATCACCTATAATATTTTCTAATACTAGGGATTAAGGTGACTTCTTTTTCAACGTCTAAGGACAGATAGATGGCTTGATAAGGCCAAAGATGACTAAGGTATTCAAAATTAATTGTAATTTGCAAAACAAAATGTCATATTAATGGTGCAAAAAGTATAAAGACATACATATGTGACCCTTCTCGCGAATGAGCCTTGAAAGTCCACTTAACAATCATTATCACTTATTTTTTCCATAATTTATTGGGAAAAACATTTTGTTCTACATGCAGCTTTATTTCAAAAACAACAATGTCACATTTATATACTAATATTAAACCACATGATAGGAATATGTAAGTCAATAAATGACTTATGACTTATATGAGATTATTACAGATACGAGTTATTTCTTTAAGGATAAATAGTTAGAAAAAAATTATGGATTAAAAATCAAAATAGATCATTTAAAATGAATTTTTTTATCGGTGGTTCACGGACACTGGGTGGGTGCTACATCCATAGAAAAATCCAGGTAGATCAACCCCTAGGAATCTACCCATCGACCAAACTAGCAAGGCCTAACCCCAAGGGCATAAAGGATATTTGACCCCATGACCTCCTGATAAGCTAGGTACTTAGCAACAAGAACTTGACCAACTGAGCTATCCCTTGGGGCTAGCCATTTAAAATGCATTATCAATTAATTATAAATTATTTATTTTGTAAAAATTATATCTTTATTTACATTAAGAGTTGTATTTCTATAATATATTACACTTATGAACACATATTATGGAAGCATATAACTAAATAAAATTCAATAAAAAGCTTCATGTCTTTTTGGCTTCTATGCGATTATATCAACTACAAATAATGTATTTAAAAGTTGAAATTTTCTTAATGTTAATATGGATGGGAAAATAAAATGTCATATTATGGTACAAAAAGCTCAAAGACATTCATTTATGGCTTATCTCTTGAATGAGCATGAAGAGTCAAGTTAATACTCATTATCAATTAATTATTCCACGTTTTATTAGGAAAATAATTTTCTTTTACATGGATCTTTATTTCAAAAAAAACAATGCCATATTTATGCACTTATATCAAACCACATAATAGGCATATAGAGGCCAATAAATGACTCCTTGACTTATTGACTTATATGAGATGATTTCATATATAAGTAATTGATTTAGTAATACATAGCTATAAAAAGTTATGGAATTAAAATCAAATAGACCTCATAGAACTCATTATCAATTAATTCCACTTTGTTTTATAAAAAAAATATTTTACTTACATTAAAATCTTTAAAAATTTCAGAAGTGCAATACATTTATAAACTAATATCAATACATATAACTAGATATAATTCAATAAATAGGTTTGTTGGTTTCTATCACATTATTTTTATTAAAAATCATTTATTTAAGAATTTGTTAATGTGGATGGGAAAGTCAAATGTCATATGATGCAAATTATTTAAAGAGATCCATTTATAACTCATCTCTTGAATAAACCTCAATAGTCCACCTTTTTTTCTTTCTATTTTTTCTAGTTGGAATGAAAGCATGTGAAACCCGGAGTAATTGGGTAAACCGTCAGCCCTAATTGTAAGGCCTTGCCCTAAGGGAATCAAAGACAATTGAACCCATGATCATCAAAAACTAGCAACAATATCAATGAATTGCAAGGCCTTGCGCTAAGGGAATGAAAGGTAGTTGAACCCATGATCATCAACAACTAGCAACAATATCAATGAACTTCACATGTGGGTCAGCTCTAATTGTAAGGCCTTTCCCTAAGGGAATCAAAGACAATTGAACCCATGATCAGCGACAAGTAGCAACAATATCAATGAACTTCACATCTTGGGGCTTAATGAATAGTCCACTTAACATTCATTATCAATTGCTTATTCAATATTTTATTATGAAAAATATTTTTTTTTTACATGACATTTGATTTCAAAAACAATGATTTCATATTTAAAGACTCTATTTTTTTACGATGTGGTTCATGGAAAAATCTAGGTAGATCAACCTCGAAGGGAATATGAATAGTCCACTTAACATTCATTATCAATTGATTATTCAATATTTTATTATGAATTTTTTTTTTTTTTTACATGACATTTGATTTCAAAAACAATGATTTCATATTTAAAGACTCTATTTTCTATGATGTGGTTCATGGAAAAATTTAGGTAGATCAACCTCAAAGGGAATATTTAAAGCCCGTCGGCCATACAAACAAGACCTAATCCTAAGGGTGTCGAAGAAAATTGACTCTGTAACCTCCCAATTGATGAGGGACCTAACAACGAGCACTTTACCAATTAAACTAACCCTTAAGACTATATTTAAACGCTCTTATTAAACCTAAACCACACATTAAAAAAATAAAAGTCAAAAATTGACTTGATAATTTATTGACTCGTATGAAATAATTGCATACAAAAATCATTGTATGCGTTTTCAAAATAATCATATCATGCTCCGCTTTGCCTAAACAAAGTTCTCCCATTCCTCACTTGGAATCTGCTCCGTGCTCATCTTTCTCTTCGAACAACGAGATAAATATAAATATGCTTTCTCTTTACATAAAGAAAGACCTCCAATTCATTATTTGAATCTCTTTTATGCTCATCTTTATGGTGGTGGGGTAAAGAAGCTTACGTTTAGGTCTTATCTTTCTCTTTACATTAAAAAACACACAATATGTCAATTCTTCCCACGTCACAGCAAACAAAGTTCCTCCACGTATTCTGATTTCACCCGTGATTTCTGTACCAAAATTCTACCTTTTGTTTATTCGAACGGTGACCCAGGAAAAGAAAATTCTTCGACTTTCATCCTTATTCCAGTTGTGATGTGATGTGATGGGAGAGCTTTGAGAATGGGCCATGGCTCCGCAGTGGAATCTACGCATCACAATTGAATAATCAGTACTACTATAAGTTAGTGGTCTAATTTCTGGTTGCTTACTCACAGGCAGTAGTATGCCTAAGTCAGGAATGTGATAGTATTTCTGGTTTTCTAATTTATGGTTGCTTACTCACAGTCCTAAGGATTTCGTACTGTTAGTATTGCTTGAAGAATCGACTTTGAGGGAAAAGTTTTAGTTATCCTCGAGAGGTTTTCAAATATATACATTCAGTCATCTCTGAGCGTCTTTTCTGTGTTATAAGAAGGATACTGTATGCTACTGCTGTGAGAAAATCATATGATGGCAGATCCTGGTTTCCTTCAGATGTGGGTGATCGATGCAGATGTTAAGTCTTTCTTCCGCTTTGGTGTTGTTGGCAACGGTGGATCTGGCAAAACTCTTCTTCTGGAAACACTCTTCTGGAGGCAAAAGGTTAGACTTTTGTTTAGCGATGGCTTCTTGCTTTGGCTCAATGTTTCACTATCTCCCTCTTTTACAATCCTTAGGGATAAAGTTTGTAGCGAAATAGTAATGCAAACAAAAATAGATTTGGTTCAGAATATGAAGAAAGAGGATGCAAAAACGTGGTTGAATCAGAGAATACAGGCAAACAAGTTTGCCCTGTTCTTAGATTATGTGTGGGGAGAGGGTGGAAAACGTCTAGAAGAATTGTGTGTGGCCCTGCTCACTGATCACTCCAACTCCAAAATTATTGTGAGTTCGAGGGATATAAGAGCAGTGCTGGGGATGGGAGTTTCAGATAATTCTACGATAACAATGGGAGATTTGGTCCAAGGAAAGAGTTGGGATTTGTTTGTTCATCATGCGTTTCCATATAACAATGGAAATCTGCCAGGAAACAGAGACAAGATGAGAGCTAGGGTCGCGTGTGCCAAATGTGGAGGGCTTCCTCTTGCAATAAAATTAGTAGGGAGGTCAATGGCAGGAATTAGTGATCCACATGAGTGGCAGTTGGCAGGCCAGAGGCAAGAGCATGAAGCTCTGTATGATCGCCTATGGTGGAGTTACGACTTACTCGACAAATACAATGTCAATCTGCAATTGGGTTTTCTCTACTTAGCTGTTGCTTTCATAGAAGATCAAGTTATTTATGTGGAGATTTTGATTTGGTTGTGGATAGGAGAAGGGCTTGTTGCAGAAGAAGGTGGTAGTAAATGAGAGTGAGCACGAAAACCCACACGAGCCGATCGTTGTTTGATAGAACCGATCCTCCCAGACATCGACAGGCGCGTGCTCTTTTACAAGGTGTGGCCATGCATACAGCTGAGGTTGGAGAAAACTTCTACTGTCGCACAGGTAAGGATTTGAAGGTTTTGACCTTAAAGGATTGTTAAGGATTCAGTCGGATTTTGTTGAGTGACAACGAATTGAGTTCTCTTCCAGAATCAGGGGAAGCTCCAGAAATCTGCGCATTGTCAATGAGGAGAAATAAATTGACAGTATGATTTCTCTCAAACTTCTACCGTCGCACAGGTAAGGGTTTGAAGGTTTTGACTCTAAAGGAATGTTAAGGATCCACTCGGATTTTGTTGAGCGACAACGAATTGAGTTCTCTTCCAGAATCAGGGGAAGCTCCAGAAATCTGCGCATTGTCAACGGGGAGAAATAAATTGACAGTGTGATTTTCCTGTTCAAATATTTTCTGTTAAAGTAATATGAAAATAAGTCTCATCACTAATTCCAATCTCTGAAATTTTGGCATTTGAAATAGATTTAGAGTAATCTCACCAATGTTCCTTATTCTTGCGCGAGCCTCAGAGCTCACAACTCTGGCCAGCCTCAGTCCTTGCTGTGGATGCATCTAGCATCACAGAATTACCAGCTAACATAGATAGGTTGAGATGCCTAAGGTATCTGAGCATTTCCAACTGTCACAATTTGCAATACTTGCCTTTTGGCATCTCAGGATTCTCCTCATTACAGCCAATGTGAGTACTTTAGCACAACTTAAATTGTATATCATGGAATCTACATAGAGTTGAGATTGTAGAGACAGAAGTAGAAGTGTAAAAGAAATTATAAACAAGAAGTGTAAAAGAAATTATAAACAAGTCAGAGATCGGTTGTTGTTATAAACAAGTCAGAGATCAGTTGTGGTTATGGTGAATTTTATTGTAATGAGTTTTGGTTTTTCATAGAATTATATGGTTAATATTTCCATAATCAATAGCTTGTATAGAGTTATATGATTAATATTTCGATAAGTAAGAAGTATAATTTGAGTTCATATTAACATTTTAAGGAGAATAATATATCTTTGTTATTTTATTGAAAAACTTTTTTACAGACTTGCTTATTGTTTTGATTTTATTTAGTTGTTTAGAGTTTAAGGAAAGAAAATATAAGTGAGTATTAATAATATGGGATTTGGTACAATATTCAACAACAAAATATGCAACATTCTTATTTTTCATACCACTTAATAATGAAAAGTTAATAATACGAATTTAGTTTTCTTTGCTCTTTTCATTCAATAAGTTATTTGTCCATTTTCTTCACATTTTCTTATTTCTCATACTTCTAAATGATGAAAAATTAAAATTGTAAACTTACTATTCCTTGTTTTCTTCACTCACTAAGTTATTTGTCCATTGTCCTCACATCTTCATATGTCTCTTTTCTTCCAATCAACTTCTCATAAATCTACTTGCTATGTATAAACATTTGATACATGTATATTTTCATATTAAGCCATACAATTTCACTCCCAATGAATTTATATTATATCTATTTCTTTTATTTCATAATGCATATCATTACAAATACAACGTTCCATTTCACCAGAAAAAACCATGATTGAGAAGGAAAAATGAAACTTGCTATTGCAAAGTGCAACCGAAGAGATAGCGAAAATGTCATGTACCAAGTTATTAAAATAGTACAAGAGTTCTACATATTTTATTTTTCATTGCTTTATAACCAAACCCTTCTCTATATCCTTTCAAACCAAGCATAAATCCATCTACTAGCCATGAAAAGATCTTTAATAAAAGATATTTTTGTCAAGATATAGATAACCATAATAAAAATAGAGTACTGATCAAACATATTATAGATATATATGAGGCCAACCAATAAAGATAAATATATATTCCCTGAGCTTTATCTAATCAACACTTGTTGTTTATGAGAAAATATATTTGATATAAGGATGCAATCTAGGCTCATGAGCAATCAATTGATTAATTTCAATTAATAATCTAGCTTCCACTGAACCTTATGATCATTGCTATAATGGTTGGTATGGTAATGGTTGGGCTAGTATTAAAGGCTACCGAGACATTAATTGTTGAGACAATGTTTTTTTTAGCAAGTATCAAATCGAGATGAGTGGAAATTATATCCCTCCATTAGATACGGATTATACATTAGGAATTGCAAACCTATATCGCCAATATTCTTCATCGTTGACTTCATCCCTAGGAACAATATCCAGAACAAAATCAAGAATATCACCCTCGTTTGTAGCTCATGTAATGTCATTTCTCAGTAATGTACATCCTTTGTTCTTTTCAATATGTAACCATGAAAGTACTATAATCTCCAAAATTAAAAGCTCGTGTGCCTTTGAGGATATGACATGGGCTTTTACACATATCATCTTCATTAGATTACTAATTCATCCAAGAGGAAGTTGATGCTACTTAAGCTGTGCAATTTGTTCCATCTCCTACATTTGTTATTGCTAGACCATATGTAGCCATTGTGAGTTCATATGTATGTAATGGAGATGAGGCCACATTGACCCCTGCATCTATTGTTGATGATGTTGAATAGGCATTTGTGGTTGCTTTCATTGAAGTGAAATATAGAGATCACAACCTTCGAACCTCAGCTAACCTTAGTACCTCATCCTCCAAGATGAATGAGATCAATAATGGGTTGTAACAAAGTAATTTTATACCCAATAATAGTGGAAGATGCAATGGAATATTTGCATACATAGGTGCCCAACATTTGTACAAAATGATGGATATCAAACTCATATGAAGCAATGTAATTTTATATCATATGAAGCAATATAATTTTATATCATATGGTGACCAATATTTTATATCATATGAAGCAACAAAATCAATCAATCTTTAGGAATAAATAGCATGCATGCATCATTGCCCAGAATTAGCCATTGAAAATTAGTTGTTGGTAAATTAGTTAATAAGGTAAATAAAATACTATTTAAAAATCTGAAGTTAGGAGTTATCTATTAAAATATTATATAATTAGTTAACAATTAACTCTTAGGAATAAATAAATATAAAATATTTTAATTTAATAATTTTTAATGTTTTAGTGAGAGAGAATTGATATTATCAATTTATATAATTATTATTTGTTTAGGGGTTAAACTTATTCCATTAATATAAATATATAGTCACGTTGAAATTATATAAAACTAGAGTTATAGGTTAAGAATTGGTTCTAGAAATATATTAATAATTTATCATAATATATAAAATGACTAAAAATATGTGACGTATTATTATTTAAATATAAAGAAGCTATTAAGTGTATACATCTTTTAGTTATATTAACTAACTTAATAATAATAATATTGCAAAAAATAAATAGTAATGAAGGACTTAACATTTATATATATTGAGAAAGATGAATGGTCTAGAGGGGAAACAAAATAATAACTAATATCTAAAGGGTACAAAATATTATATAATTTAAAAAGAGGTTGCTAGAAAATTAATTCGACCCTAAGTGTGATCTACAACAAAAAGAGTTCATTGGAGCTAGCATTTCGTGGAAGGTCAAGGTTCTTATTGCTCAATTAAGGACCAACTCACGTCAACTTCGGTGTGAAACAGGACGGTGGAAAATGCCTAAAGAAGCTTGGGAAGAACGGGTATGTACATTTTGCACGTCTGGGGCTGCGGAATCAGAAAAACATTTCATTTTGGAATGTGATGCATTCAAAGACACCAGAGATAGCTATGAGAACATGTTAGCATAAGATTCTTGGCATTGTCTTTTTAGATGGGGATTGTTGGAAGGTTGGGCCAGCTCATCATCAATTTGAATCGGAAAAGGATTGAATTGCAAAAAGAAAAAAACAGGGAACTAATGGTCTCATAGACTATTTTTAGTCTTGTGGACCTTAAAATATCATTTCATTTAAACAAATGAAGTTAAAGAATCTTAATTAGAATAATAAGGACCTATAAATGATGAAAACAACAGAAAATAATAGTAAAAATATAAAATATAAAATTAAGATAGAAATAAAAAGGAAAAGGGAGAAGAAAGGGAGGTGGAATCATAAAGAGAGTCAGAATCCATCTCTTACTCAATTTCTAACCATCATCTCAATCTCAATCGCCTCCCTAAGCTTCCTATGGTGGAAGTGGTCAACCCTAACAGATAGTTTTTCAAATTTTATACTATAAAAGTGATTTGAACATCAAAAATTTTGATACCTCTAAACATGTGCTAAATTGGTCGTTAAAATGAATTTACATTGTTTCTTTATCCAAAAAAAGTTTTGTAAAGTCTCTACTTTACTTTTAGATATAATTAAAAATAATAAATTGGAATTTCAATCTTGATATTGATACACAGCAACAAAATTTCATACACACCAAAAATATATATTGAAATAATAGTATTATGTAGGCCACATGATCCATTTCTGTTGGGTGTCAAATTCTACACTTCAAAAAAAGTTAAAGAGGTTGGTTCTTTAAAGAGTTAAAACATGAACGAGATAACATTATTTTTTCTTATTTATTAAAGATGATTTTACAAAATATTCTTATTACAAAGTTGGGACTACTTTGCCCCACTTAGGTTGTGGTTACTTCACTACAAAATTATGCATGGCCTTGTATCTAATGATTGTAACACCATAAATTAATGCCGATAGAGGCAACGCTTTTACGTGATTTTTTTCGAATAACAACCCAAGAAATTAATGCGTAATAGGGGCAATTCTTTTATGTGAAACCATTTTTTAAAATAATTTGTAATCACATAATTTTATAGATTTGCAAGAAATATGATCATAATGAAAAACTCCAAAAGAAAGATGGCATACTTATTTGTGTAGAAAATTGAACACCAAACAACTAACTAGAAAAAACAATTTTCCGACTAACCATATATAATTCTTTATGGATACCACAATAACATAAAGACCTTGTTAGAGTAACATAAAGAATGTTTTAAATTCATTATTCAAATTTATTTTATGTTCATTTTTATGGTGGTGAGAATAAAGAAATGTCTCCAATTCATTATTATGTCACTGCTAGTGATATATAGGAATAGTACTAGAGCAATAGTCTTATGATACCAATAAAAATTTAGAAATATTTTTATGTTGTTTACAATGTTTACTTGAGTTTTTTTGTGTTAGTACGAAATATTTCGTATTGGCGCCACCACCACCAGGGTTGTGAAAGAATGATCCCTGATGACCTTGTCAGACAATGGCACGTGCACACACACACACACACACACATATATATATATTAGCATAATCAAGATCACAACATAATTACCAGTGTTCATAAGGTCAAGGTTAAGATAACTTCATTTATCCATACACGACATGCACAACATTGAGAACAATAGTTCCCAACATAGCCAAGGCATTTGATACCTCAAATCCAATTATTTTACCTTTCCTGTTACCTTTCTCATGGTTGTCCTTCCACTATCCAGTTACCCCAAATGGACCCAACCAAGCCAACTGGCTATCATGTTTTTTCCTTCAACTCCCCTTTATGCGTGCATTGTGCTTCATCTGAGTCTTACATTACTTGTTGGGTTTCATTCAACTCTCCCCAAGCTCCATTAAATTTCCTCTTTCCCAACCAATTCCCAAGACCCTCAAGACATAAAAGGAAAGAACAAGAAGAAAACATAAAAATCCAAGCAACCACAAACAAAATGGCATGGCCATGCACCAAACACAATCAAAACTTCTAATTAAGCACAAAAAAATAAAAAAACACCAAAAGCACAAAACTTTCAATCAAACACCATAAATCAACCCCCATGGTTCCCAATGCTTCCAAGGGAAATCTCAACTCGAACCTTATTCAAGATTTCATGGCAATCCCTTTTACCATGCAATTCCCTGCATCATACTTCCATGAACACACAATTGTCAATGCATAAATAAATAAATAGCACAATATACCATTTGCCTTACCTTGTTGTACCACATATGCTACCCTGCAACTAAACACCTACACATATCATCTCTCAAGGGATTCCAATTCCCTTGATGAATCTAGCTACCATACCTGCATCTAAGCAACCATTTTCCATGTAGCTTCCTCAGCCCCAAGGTGCTTCCACTCACGTTTGTTATAGACATTTTTGGGCACTGCAACCCCAATCATATATGTCCATAAACCAAGGGATTCTAAGTCCATAAAAGTGTTGTTTCACACCCTAAAGGAACAAGGTCAGCGGATTACATCATCTCCCAGAAGTTCTCCATGAAAAACTACTCAGAACTAGTCAAAACTGGATCATATCACTTGCTCCATGGCCAGGGTGTGATGCATCTCACCTTGTACACATGGGAGGTGCGATGCATACTGAAAATTCCTTCTATAGGGTGTGAAGGACGAGAATAGACAAGTGGTGGAGACAATTTTGTAAGTGGATGATCAAGGAATCTTCTAGAAACTTCTCATATGACACTTGCCTCTCAGAGTTCGCCAAGGGATGAGTAAGAGATCAATGAAATCTACAAGTGGAACCAAGAACTATTAGAGAGAGGACACTAATCAAAATCCCAGAAGCTGACTCACCCCTCTACAAACATCTATATATGGATCCCTCATCACAGAGATCCAGAGGTTAGAGTCTGGAATCTTGTATCTTGTAAGGAAGTGTTGTTGTTTTCCTGGTGCAACATCATAGTGTTGCACGATCTAAGCTTTACATGAGGTGAAGAAGAGCTTTCATGCTGGAGGATGATGCTAGGTTAGAACAATTGGTTGTAATCCTCTTTGCTATTCTTGATATTAATAAAGCTATTCAAGTTTTCCTTCACATTATTGTATGTTTAATGATATATGCATTTGTGTGGTCAATACATATCTAGTCCTGTATTTCTTATGATTGTAGATCTCTTTTCTTTGATAGTATTATGTTGCTTTGATTCCACAGGTGCTCTTTTAAGTTGGGTAGACGAAGAAGAAGCGCAAAGATCTATCAGAAAGGAGAGGAACCAAGCAAGGAACCAAATGCAAGACTGAGGTTGGTGTCCTTTGTTCCCCTCTTATCTACTTCTCATAAAAGAAAGTGAAAGTAGTTTTAGTTTGTTTGTTTCTAACATAGCTACCAGTCTTAGTGGGACTAGGAGCTCCGAGTGGACACCAGATTTCTTGATAACAAAATGGTGACTCCACTGGGGAGTGAATAGATTGTTTGCTTGTCTATTTTTGTTTGTTTTATAAACTTACAGATGGAGCCTGAAGTCAAGCCAACTAACCTTCGAACTACATTTGCTATGCAAGTGCAAAGTAGATCAATGTTGCTTCAATCTACCCCCGCGTTTTGTTTATAAACTGAAAAATCGATTTGCAAACCTTCTAATTGCCCTAGTGGTGGCTCTAGTAACCTCATTAGATCAACCCCTGTGATTTATATTTACTGAACATCACTTGCTCAGCCTAAATCCCTGAACTGAGGTGCAAACTATGACCAAAGACCAGGTAAAAGTCTCGCACTTGTACCATCGCACCCTCTCTTCAAGGAAGTTTGTATGCATCGCACCTCCCGTGTGCAGTAGGTGGGATGCATATTGGATTTCTTGTGTAACAGGTGCGATGGTCAAAAAAGGCTAATTTTTCCTTCAGACTTTGGTTTTTCTTCACTCTCTTCAGCTCTATTCAGGAGTTTTATTGTCTGTGATCAGTATAACACTGTGGAAACCCCCTTCCTTTCCATCATTCCGCCTCCATTGTGCAAAGAACTGTGAATTTGTTATGTATTGTGTGCCATTTTCAGTTGTCTTTTACAAAGAAGTAGCGTAATCGAACTGTCGTTTCATGATTTGGAAGTGTCGCAAGTGTCGTTTTCAGTCATAGAAAAGAATCCTATTGTTCTTGATAGTCTATTACACTGTTACTCTCGTATTTGATTTGAATTAGTGGTTTTTCAAGTGTCGAAAGCAGTTTCAAATTCAAAATCACAAAGTGTCGTCATTATCTTCCTTTCGTATTTTGAAGAAAAATTGTTAGTATTATCACTTTGAAAAGATAACTCAGATTTGTACTTAGCATTATTCTTGTCATTCACACATTAAGAAGGCTGAAAACAAATACATGCATGTGCATTTGCATTTAGATTTCTTGTTGATTTGATTTAGTACGGTGCATCTAGTGTGTGCTTTGTGCTCTATGTTGAAAGAACCTCAGTTCTCTTTCCTTAGTAGCTAAGATTTTCATTGCAAAAAGAAGATTAAACGATTGTTTATCATCTTAGGTTGCATTTTAGGAATTGTATATCTACATCACGCGGTGAACCTGAAAGGAAAATTCTTAAGCAAGATCAACTGTAAAATAAATTCACTGAACATAAAAACACTTTGGAACCTAATGCACAACATTTAGAAGTCTAGGCTAGAGATGTATTATGGCGTCGTAAAGCCTAGTAACTATCACTTTCATTGCTGGTTGGGTGATTCCTCCTCTTTGAGACGACAAGTGCCAGTACAGACTTGTGCTCCCACATACCGTCAAGTATATATTGGGAGACCACAATAGGCTATATCCTTTATCCTTAGGAAGCTGTGTCTGTTGCCCTATCGATCGCAATGCACCGAACACAGCATTCGGGAAGATTGATTGCCGTACCATAAAAAGTATTCTGCAGTTTTGCGATTGGTTTGGTAATCCCTCTGTCTAGATTTCCAGAGTAGTCTCTTTTGTTGCTTTTCAGACTCCTTAAAGGAAAAGGTCCATCTCAGCACTTGTCACTTTAGGCTTATTAAAAATTAAAGGCGACTAGAGTCATATTTTGTTTTTTCTCGATCCTTAAAAATTGAAAAAACAAGTTGTGTCTAAGTGTCATAAAATTTATTTTAATCGGAATAACGTCACTGTTCCCTCGTTGGTCTTAGAAGTTAGTCTCCCTTCATCGCAAGTTCTTGTAGAATCACTAGGAAATATTTTGGATAGACTAGATATGTCTGAACAACCTTCGACATCCAGGACTATGTCATCTAACGCAGCAACAATAGAACCTCCTGCTGCTACTCCAACAATGTTCGCTAGTGTACCATCTATCCCAAAAAGTTATCAACAACAAGTTGGAGTCCAATTAGGGACTGTTTCAACGACATGGTCAGTTCCTATTTCTTCATCCGGATTCGCATCTGGTATTTCTAATGTTGAAACTCAACAAATTGATCCAATGTGTCTTCAAAGGCCAATCTACCCTTTAGGTACTAGATTGCCACCATATGGGGGGGAGTATGCCTTTTCATTATTCCCTCCTGGAGAAACATCATATGGGAGTTTACAACAAAGTTCAGGTCAAACTGGAATTACATCCAGCGGTTGGGTACCAATACTGCCTCAGAAACCAAGGGTTGTATATTCAATGCAACCAGTCCACCTTGTGTTGAATATTCCCACTATACCTGCTATGGTGACTGCATCACAAGTACAAGCGCTACCTGTTGTATGTCAACCCCAAGTTTCTCAGGTTGCAATACAACAGCCTCTCGTCTCAATGATTCAATTGCAACCTCAGGTTAGTGCCTCCTTATTTGGAGCGACTCAGGCTCAAATAGGTACTATGAATCCTCATCTTGGTCAATCATCCAGTATTGGACAACAGCAAATGGTCCAACAACCATGGCTAGTTCAATATCAACAATTGCAATTCCAAAAATCATATCAAGGACCTGAGCAACAAGTCTTTGTAAGTAATGTGCAACCGCATTTCCAAAGCGGTTATCAACAACCATACTATAATGGTTATGCCCATAAACCTTATCAAAGTTACTAGCATCAAATACATTATACTGGTATGCAAAGACCCACCGCTCAGGGGATTCCATCTTATCCTAGGTATGCTTCGCCTAACCTGAATCAACAGTTGCCCTTTGTAGCAACTCTAGAATTACCATATCTAAACCAGTTGACGAATGATCTAATTGCTTATGCCCCTTAGTGGCCGACGATTCCACATAAACTTCCGTCAGATATTCCTAAATTTAATGGAAATCCCGGTGAAGACCTGTCGAATCATGTGATGACCTTTCATATGTGGTGTTCATCAAACACTCTCAACGATGATTCGATCAGGCTTCGTCTTTTTCAGTGAACGTTAACTGGTCCGGCAGCAAAATGGTATATCAAATTGCCTAGAGCTTCGTTTGATCACTTTGGTACCCTAGCCACAACCCTTTTAACCCATTTTTAGTTACCCATAAGGTACGAAACGGGAACAGAGCTTCTTACCAATTTCAAACAAACGACAACCACTCACATATCAGATCATATTCAGGAGTGGCAACGTCGTCATAGAATGGTAAAAACATATGTTCCTAATCAGTTGTTGGCTGAATGGTTTATTAAGTCATTGTTACCTTCTATTACAGAAGATGTAGCAAAGGGAGGAGTTGTCATTGAAGAGCAAGTTATTGCTCATGCACAATATCTAGACTTGATCTATACTCAGTTTGGCACGCTCTACGATAAAATCCTTGATGCTCTTAGACTGGGATTTTCTATTCCTCCCCCTCCTAAATCAAACAAAGATTCTCATGTCGATGATGGCATGATAGCTATGACTATCACGAAAATCATAAAGGCTACGTCAAAGAAAGCCTGTACAGTTTCTCGTCAAAATGCAAATGAAAAACTTCTTGCCTCGGAGGTTAATGCCGTGTCGACTGACAAAGGCAAAGAACCAAAGCAACAAGGAGGAAAGAAGAAAAAGAAAGGGAAAAAGAAGAAACAAGAGGAGTCATCTTCTAAAAAATCTTCTGCAAACCCTTCTGGGCAAAGGAAACCTCCTTCAGGGTGTCAGATATGCGATGAGGATCATCGGACAAGAGATTGTCTATATAAAGTTGAGCTTAGAAAATTCTTCAAGAATTCAAAACCCTCAGCGGTATTGACTGATCTGTTTTCGAACCCAGGAACAAATCTGGTTGCTAGCGACAATGCTTCCCCGTCTCAAGTGCTTATGTTGTCCATTTCAAAACAACAAAATGATGCTTTGATATTGACAAGGAATAAAGATTACAAAAATCCACAGATGTTGAACAACAAGGCTATAGATCAACCTAGTAGTTTAACAACTTCAACCAAAGTTATGCCACCCATCATTCCTGATCTAACAATAAAGCCGCCAAAGGGAGTAGTACACAAATCAACATTTAATCCTCATGCCAGAGCAGCACAACATTATAATATAGTGGAGGATCTGGCCCAATCGTCGTCTGCTATGTCGACACTTAAGGTACTGCAAAATTGCCCCTCCCAAAAGCAGGCTTTATTATCAG